>JAACJT020001799.1:0-13828 GCA_009936485.2 Gymnarchus niloticus | reverse complement strand
GAGTTTGGGCAGGCTTCGAGAGGTGGTGGAGGACAGGGCAGCCTGGCGTGCTGTGGTCCATGGAGTCGCGAAGAGTCAGACACGACTGCGTGACTAAACAACAACAAATAGAATAACCAGCACCCCCCATTCTACATGTGCAAGTCATAGCTAATTGTAACCAATTACTAATTACAAGCCTTTGTAAGGTCTACCTCAGTTTTGATGCAGGAAAACAATGGTGCAAGCAGCAAATGTAAGAGCGAGAGGTAGTGGTGTCAGAATGCATGGTGGAGGAGTGGAGAGAGGACGACGAAGAGGCAGGGGGCATCAAAGGCAACTCAACATATCAGATGAGATCAGGGCCACCATTGTTAACCATGTAATAAACCATGGCCTAAGCATGGCTGAGGCTGGGCAAAGGGTCTAGCTGCAACTAAGCCGCACCTCAGTGGCATACTTGATGCGAACGTTCAGAAATGAAAATGGGTATATAACCAAAATCCTGCACATTGTATATATATTTTACGGTTTCCGTGTAAACTTGGTAATGGCATACTGTAAGAGATAGTTATACTGTTGAATTCATGGATTCATGTTTGTACCATTTCAGGATTGTACCACTTCCCCATTTTGGTGGCAGAGGCCCATTATTTACACCAGAACAAGAGATATTAATTGTTGACATGGTGAGGGCCAACAACGTGATTAGACTTCGTGAAATTCAGAGCACCATTCTACACAATTCAGAACATCACCTCTCAGTCTCTTTACCATAGATAGGGTGCTGAAGAGACATGCTGTAACAATGAAACAGCTCTACAGGGTTCCTTTTTCCAGAAATAATGAGAGGGTAAATGAGCAATGGTTTCTGTATGTGCAGGTACAGTAATGTTTTTCCCTTCAATGTGTCAATGTAATTTGAGACCATACTTTACAGTTTTTTTATTGCTAAGATATATTCTGCAATACTGAAGTCACTTTCTCAAAACTCTTCACACAGTTGTCATAACATCAGTGTATGTGGGCTAAACTATGAATCGTTTCTCTTTGCTTTCAATCAAAATGCATTCAATGACTAAATGCTTCAAAATTTATGGATTCTTTTTTCATTCAAATTCCACCACCATCAAAACTTTGTTTTTAGAGGCCATTTTGCACATGCTTGCACACTTATCAAAACTATTAAAAATACCTTTTACTTTGTAAATGTGGACCACACAGAACAACAACAAAGAGTAAAAAATGTTGAAAGAAGAGGGAGAGGCCAATGAAGGTCAGGAAGACCAAGGGCAGTAGTCACAGATGAAATAAGGGCTACAGTCATTGACCATGTTATCAATCATGGACTATCTTTGAGAGAGGCAGGGTTTAGAGTGCAGCCAAATCTGCCGCGTACAACAGTTGCATCAATCATAAGAACTTTCCGCCAAACCAACAGGTATGATGCACGTTCTTCAGTAGTGTCAGACAGAACTGCATATTACAGTATTTACTATATATAGTACACCGACATACATTGAGTATTGTTTTTGTTCTTTAGAATCCAAAGATTACCTTGCACAGGGGACAGAGGCAGACTTTTTAATGCTGATCAGGAAACTGTCATTGTTTATATGACATCACTACTAACAATGCCATAAGACTCTGGGAAATCCAGGACAGAGTTCTGGCAGACAACACAGTATTTGGCAATGTGGCAAGTGTCAGCATGGCAACAATTGCCAGAGTCCTACAAAAGCATAAATTAAGCATGAAGTGCTTTATACACTGTCCTATTTGAGAGGAACAGTGTATGTGTGAAAGTACTCAGATACCAATATGTCCAGGTAAGAGGTCTATTCAATATACTGTAACACTTTCTTTCTTTAGTGGTTGTGGCTTTGAAGGTAAAACACCATACAGAGCTATGTATACAGTATGCTACTGTAATGTAATTCTTACAATATGGTACCTTGTGTTTTTCCTGTTAGAGAGTCATGGAGCTGGAGGCTATGCAAACAGCCCATGTGTTCATCTTTGTGGATGAAGGTGGGTTTAACCTGGCAAAACAATAGCAGTGAGGACAGAATATTGTAGGGCAAAGAGCGACGGTGCAAGTTCCAGGACAGAGAGGGGCCAACATCACAATGTGTGCAGCAATATGCAATAATGGTGTGTTATCACACAAACCAGTCATTGGCTCATACAACACAGAGCGCCTCATCTTGTTCCTTGATGTACTCTACAGGATACTGGTACCAAAGGGTGAGAGAGAGCGAGTGCGCACAAATGCTTCAGTATTTTTTGATGTGTAGGATAATGTGGCATTCCACCATTCCACTGCAGTCACAGAGTGGTTTTCAGCACACCCAAGGATGCCCTCATTGTTTCTGCCACCATAATCCCCCTTCCTATACCCCATTAACATTAAGGAATTTGTTTCCGCATGGAGGTGGAAGGTTTATGACCACCGCCCACATGATCTATTTTGAGACATGGATTAACTGTTTTAGAGGCCATAGTGCGTTTTGAAGATGAGATTAACTGTTTTAGTGGCTGTAGTGCATTTTGGAAAAGAGATTAACTGTTTGGCCAAGCTGTGTGTTGGTATTGCAGGCTGTGTGAAGAGTTTTGAGAAAGTGACTTCAGTATTGCAGAATGCATCTTGGCGATTGAAAAAAATTGTAATCAGGCTTGTTATGGTGGAGCTCTCAGCTTTTCTGGGACATTTCATTTCTTATCAATCACATGGCCAAATAAATCCTAATAACAGGTCTATTTAAGCACTGAGAGAATTTTATCCAGTATCATTTTGAAATATTTTCTGTGGCATTAACATGCATTTTATTTGCAATTATGCTGTTTCACTTGCCAAATCATCTGGCATCCCAGGTAGGTGTAGATCTGCCTTGATCAATTCCATACATTTTTACACTTTTTTTCCTTAATCAGACATGACATTCATATCGCACGTTGTCTGGCTGCATTTCATTATGTGCTGTATAGGAAGGCAGGAAGCACTACTGTTCTCTTGGCACGTGCCCAATTTCAAAGATTCAGAGTTTCTCAGGCCTATTTCTACTACTAGATGGAAATTATGACACTAACATACCATAATTCTCTAAGATTTTGGGATGTCAGACTAACAGACTACAGTTTTTCCTAATCAAATACACACTGTGAATGAACGAATATACCCAGAATCCAGTTTCTCATGGCCACACCCCATATATTGTTATATATTGTTTCCCCACAATCAAAAACACAATCTCCTTGTATCTGCACAGTTTGTAAATCTGGGGCACTCATTGTGCAAAACTCTACACACACTTTTCAGCTGAATAGCTCAGATTTCGCTGTGACCACACCCTTTTAATTTGTAGAAACGCCTCACTCACCAATCAAAATTCAGTGTGCTAATGACTCAAACACACATCACATCACACAAACACAGTTAATCAAAATTAACTACTCTGTTCTCCATAAAAGTATGCAAAAACTGTACAATGACTTGGAGCACAATGGAGCAAGAAAGCGCACAGAGGGAAAGGTGATGAGGAAGAGGACGAAACATTTCAAATGAGATTAGAACAACTGTGGTTAACAGTGTTATCAACCATGGCATGAGCATGCGAGAAGCAAGTCCAGCCCAATTTGAGCCATTACACTGTAGCTGGAATCATTTGGATTTTTCACACTGAGAACAGGTAAGTCTGAATATATAGTTACGCAAGTATGGCCTTCCATGTCTAGCAGACAGTGTTGACAGTGTAATCATACTCTTCTCTGCAGAATTCACAGAAGACTATCATGTGGTGTAAGAAATTATCTCTTCAGCCAGGAGCAAGAAGCAGAAATTATCAACATGGTGTTGGCAAATAATAGCATCAGACTCAGAGAAATACAAACACGAATCAAAGTGGACAATGGCATATTCCACAACATATGGAATGTTTCTATATCAACCATTGATCACATACTGAGAACGACTAGGATGAGTATGAAATAAATGCATCGAGTTCCACTTGAGAGGAATTCTGATCATGTGAAAGAAAAGTGACATGGACAAGTATGTATCACTTTGCTGTATAGCGTCTGCTTTTTCACTGTTACAGTATTGTATACATATTCACTGTTCTACAGCACTGTAACCTGGTTATGTCTTCATACAGAGAATACTTGAGGTTGATGTGAATGCTGACTGGATCGAATACATCTCTATCGATGAAGCTGGATTCAATCTAGCCAAACGGCGCTGCAGAGGCAGGAACATCATAGGACAAGGAGCTACAGTGGATGTCCCTGGCCAAAGAGAAGGAAATGTAACCGTGTGTGCTGCTATCAGTCTACAAGGGGTGGTCCATTGCCATGTCTCAATTGGTCCATATAACACAGCACTCCTTGTGGAATTCCTCAGCGGACTGTATGATATTTTGTTCCCACCCCCACAGACACAGCACAGGACTCCAGATAACACTACTTATACTGTCATATGGGATAATGTTCAATTGTTCAATTCCCACCCACATATTCAAATGATCTTCCTTCCACCATATTCTCCATTCCTTAATCCAACTGAGGAATTTTTCTTCCAGCTGGCAATGGAAAGTATATGATCAGAACCCATATGAGCAAGTAAGTATTCTTGAGCCAATGCAAGCAGGCTGTGATGATATCACTCCAGAGTCTTGTCAAGGATGGATTCGACATTGTAGACATTCCTTCCCCTGCTGTTTGGCCAGGGAGAATATTCTTTGTGATGTAGATGAAAACATGTGGCCAAATCCACATGATAGGCAGGATGACGGCGAGGTGTCTGTATCCCTGTACTCTGATTTCCACTATACTATCTACATTGTATGTGATGCTAGACCACATAGGCATAATACACTGTTTTTATCTTGATTTTTGTATGGTGCTGTGAACACTATTGTAACAATGCAATTTTTCATTTCTCATTAATGCGTGGATATATGGAATATATGTGGATTTTTGTTAATGAAGTGAAATCATTCTTTTTGGCAATAGCTGTAGCATCCCTTATTTCCTACAGAATATATAGAACAAGGTGATGCAATAGTTTTATTTTTTGCAACACGGTATCTAATTAGTGCTCATTATGTACTATAGTTTTGTAGTTTGTGTGCGATTTTTGACTGCATTATTTGGTTTTGAGGACTGTGTGAACATTTTTTCAGCAAAAAGTGATTTTTTCCCTGTGTGTTTAAAGCTTTTGGGAAGTGGTATTTGATATTGGGGTTTATGTATATAGTTTTGGGGAAATGGTGCAGTATTCTGAGAAATGTGTGTATCCAATTGGGAAAAACAGTAACATGTACAACTTTACAACTGAGGCTTATACAAATCCAGTCTTCTGAAAAAAAAAAAAAGATTGTAAGTCACATATTTTCCCCTCCTAGACATCATAATATCATAATTTTAATTACAAAGGAAAGTTATTACTTCACTTCTGTTCAGCTGCTTCTGAGTGCTGTGTGATTTCATACCTTTTTCAGCCAGCAGTTTACCCTATTGTGGAATTTAGTGACATGGATTAAAAATTTCATATGTGTCTCATTATTTGTGTAAAGAAGGATCACGATGAAAGAGTGATGTTTCCACGTAGTATCTAACATGGAGAAAGACTGCGAAGAACAAAAAGCAAAATGATGTCCCCTATTTTGTGAAAATACAAAACAGGTTGGAAACAATAGAAAACAGCAGAGTGACAGAGTACATATTTGCAGTTGTTATGGGAGCTTGAAGCTGAATGTTTCTTGCTTGTAAAAGAGCTATGAGTAAAATTTCTTGTGCCTGGTTTACAGATTACAAAGATAGAGAAGATTACAAATAGAGAAGTGGATTCTATATGGCAGAAATGGTTACTCAAGTGCTATTGAAAGCTTACATGGAGAACAAAAAAGAATTTGGTGGGTTGTATGGAATGATGGAAACAGCACAGTTTTAGGGTTGTACTTTTGGATTGAAATTTGGAAATTGAAAGCATGTCAAACATACACTGTCATATTTCAAGACAAAAAACAAAAACCAACCTCTAATCGCCAAGCGATTATTTTTGAACTCCCGTCACATTCCTTCCCAATGCCACCCACATTCAAATTTACTCAGATGTAGTAATGTCCATCTTTCCCCATGTGAAAGGAAGTGTTAGAAATATAGTAGGCAATAAGATATGAAATGGAGGACTTGATGTACATGATCTATCTTTTAGCAGCATTTCACTCTGACCAGAATTAAGTGCAGAATTAAGCTCATTTCACAGAAAATAGACATCTCTCATTTGGTGCAGGATGTTAACAGGTGGCATTCTGCCATTCCCAGAACACAGAGATTGATGTTCTGCATGTCTGTGCAAGAACATTGCACTATGCTAATGAACCCTCTGTCAGGAACTGGTTCATCACATGATCAGGACTCTCCTTTCTGAAACTCGCTAGGTGACAGTCAACGAGCTGCTTTGTTCTGGCCCTGTCAGGGACACCTGCGGGGAAGGTGAGGGGCTACTTATGGATTCTCTGTGAATGACACCATTCTTGTCTTTTCATGTTTACATTGTGTTTGTGGGAATGGTATTATTCAGTTTTCTTCAGACCATAACTGTCCAAAATTACAGAATGAATTCTGCTGCAGAATTAGAACTATGGAAGATACCTGACACAAATATGAAAAGAACGGAATATCCTCTAACATAGAGCAGAGGGTGTGGGTCAAACCCCCAAACACTGGAGGTGTGCAAACACAATGCTGCCAACTGCAACTTAATAAGAGCCATGTGAACAGCATTATTTTTAAAATGAGAAGTGCATAATACTTGGGCTCAAGTATAGTCCATGTACATTACCTGGTGTGTAGTCTTTGTAGTTAAAAATGTCATCACATCAGTGGATGCCAGTGTCATTAAATTTGAAAGTGCTCTAATGAGCAGCAGTGAAACCATCTTTATGGGGAGCACAAAGGTCCTTCTGTGCACACTAGTGGGTATGATCACTATGCTTACTTGGTATCCTAGATACCAAAATATGATTCAAGTTAAGTTTTATTGTCACGTGTTCCGAAGAGCACAGTGAAAATCTTGTGCCAGAGCTGCAGGGGAGGGGACAGGGCATGGGAATCAAAAAACACATGGTACAGATTTACAATAAATACAAGGGATACAGTGCAACACAGACAGGAGGCTAATGGGGGGTTACAGTGCAGACATAAGGTAGTGGATAAGACAGGACAGTGCAAAATTACAAACAACAGGCAATAATAAAAAGTGTGTTTGACCAATAAGTAAAGTGCAGTAGTGAACAATTGTGCAAGTAATGCAATTACTGATTACTAAGGAAAGTTCTGTGCAATTGAGTGGTAGAGGGCATAGGTCATCGACTGTTCAGTAGCCTGATGACTTATGGAAAGAAGCTGTCCTTGAAATGGCTGATGCATGTGGAGATGCACCAGTGATGCTTCCCAGAGGGTACAAGTGAGAAGAGGCAATGAGCTGATCTTGGAGGTTATTTGGACAGTCCTTTGCAGCAGCTTGAAGTCCTAGGCTGGTAGTTTCCCCATCCACACCGTAATGCATCCTGTCAGGATGCTCTTAATGGTGCAGCAGTAGAAGTTTACCAAGGTCTTCATTCCCTGTCCAAAGATGTTCAGTTTCCTCAGGAAGAACAATCTCTGTTGAGCTTTCTTGAGGATGCAACTGGTGTTGAGAGACCAGGAGAGGAAGTTGTAATCTGTGGGTCCAGGAACTTGAAGCTGCTGACAGTCTCGATGGGAGGGCCGTTGATGGTTAGTGGACAGTGGGGTCCTCTGGTTTTCCTGAAGTCGACAATGATTTCTTTGGTCTTGTCAATGTTCAGGGAGAGGTTATTGTTGTGGTACCATACAGTCAGGTCTTTTACTTCCCTCCTGTAGGCAGCCTCATCATTGTCGCTGATAAGGCCAATCACTGTGGTGTCGTCCAGGAACTTGATGATGGTGTTGCCCTTGTGCTGTGCCACACAGTCGTACGTGAATAGGCTGTATAACAGAGGGCTGAGACAGCAGCCTTGAGGGACAGCAGTACTGACAATCAGAGTGGATGATTTCCTGTTGCTCATTTTCACTGTCTGAGGTCTGTTAAGAAGTCAATCACCCAGTCACAGATGGAGCTGCTCAGACTGAGGTCTTCTAGCTTTGACACCAATTTGGATGGCACAATGGTGTTGAAGGATGAGCTGTAGTCCACAAACAGCATCCTGACATACAGTACTGTGCAAAAATCTTGAGCCACCCCTCATTTCTTCATATGTTGTTTCCAAAGAGTCAGGCTTGTATTTTTTTTAATGTAATCTTAAGAAATAGTTCTCCAGGTTTACTGAAGGACTTTCAGAGATTTTGGCTCTCATTTTCAGTCCAGTCTCTGTAGCTGACCAGTTTCAGAGGAATACTTTTTGTTTATTAAGCCACAGAGTGACCTATGTATGAATCATTCAAGCATAACAAAGCCATCTAACTTAAGGCATGAACCAGTAAAGAAACAGAAGTGCAAATAATTACAGATGATCAGATGATGTTGCAATAAATCACTGTACCTATTGCAACATTTTCCTAGCAAAATATAAATAAATGAAGGGTGGCTCAAGACTTTTGCACAGTACAGTATGTATTCTTCTTATCCAGGTGCCCCAGGGCAGTGTGCAGAGCTAGGAAGATGGCATCATCCACAGATCTGTTTTGCCAGAAAGCAAACTGGAGAGGGTGCAGGTTTGAGGGGATGCTGAGCTTGATATGGGTCATTGCCAGTTTTTCCAGGCACTTCATTGGCACAGTGGCACAGTGCACAAAGACAGAGACATGAAGTTATTGGTGTACACTCGCGACAGCTGCATGACGCATGCCTTCAGGACACGTGACGGGATGCCATCAGGGCCAGCGACTTTGTGAGACACCTGCAGAGCGGCTCCATGGGCTGGTGGTACCGTCACTCACTCTGCTTCTGAGCTGCGATGTTCAAATAGGACATAAAAGCTGGTCAATTCATCTGGGAGCGAGGCAGGGCTGTCTGTGAATGGAGCTGGTGAGTTTCTGTAATCCATGATCACATGAAGTCCATTCCACAAGGATCGCTGATCGCTGCCAGTGATGTCGTTCTCCCGTCTCTGTGCATACCGTCTTTTTGCAGCTCTGATGGCTCTCTGTAGCTCATATCTGGCATTCTTGTACCAAGCGATGTCACTGGAGGTGAAAGCCGCGGTCTACTCCCTCAGCACCTGGTGAACAGCGGTGTTGATCTACAGTTTCTGGCTGAGGTACAAATGGACAGTCTGAGAAGGCACAATGGAGTCCATGCAGAAACTGACATAGTCCGTCATTGATTTGGCATACTCATCCAGGCTCTCGGAGGAGGCCTTGAAGACAGATAAGTCAGTTGAATCCAGGCAGCCTTGTAATCTGGATTTGTGGTTGGGTGCCCAGCACTGTACTTTTCTCATTTGTGGTGGAGTGCGTTTCAGCTCCTGCTTGTAGGCTGGGAGCAGAAGCACCGACAATTGGTCGGACTTGCCGAAGTGCGGACGAGTGACGGACTTGTAAGCACCTCTGAAAGTGGTGTAGCAGAGGTCAAGAGTCCAGTTATCCCTGGTGGGGCAGGTGATGTGTTGGTGGTACTAGAGGAGGACTTTCTTCAGATTGCACTGGTTGAAGTCCCCGGCGATGACAGAGATTGCTTCCTTGTGCTGGTTCTCGTTTACAAATGGTGGTGTACAGCTCGTCTAGTGCATGCGGAGCTGAAGCTTCTGGCGGAATGTAAACAGCAGTGAGCAGCACCAAAGAAAACTCTATGGGCAGGTAAAATGGCGGCACCTGATTATAAGGTACTCCAGGACTGGCGAACAAGACTTGGAAGCCACATCCACATCAGTGTACAAGTTGTTGTTAATAAGTAAGCACACACTGCCTCCCTTTGACTTGCTTGTGGTTTCTGTGGTGCGGTCTGAACAGATTACAGTGAAACCCCGGGGTTGCACGGCATTGTCTGGTGTGTTTGGTGTTAGTGAAGTCTCTGTGAAGCAGAATACACTGCAGTCCCTAAGATCTCTTTGAGAGTCAATGTGGCAATGCAAGTCATCCAGCTTGTTTTTAAAAGAGTGGAGGTTGGCCAGGAGGATAGCGGGGATAGGCAGTCGGGACGAATGCTGACTAGCATGCCACTGCATCACCCTCTTCTCCATTTGGTCCTGTAGTGTTTAGAAGAATTTCTCAGGGTAAATCGGGAATGTCGAGGTTTGCTGGAACCCTGTGCCTGATGTCCAGCAAGGTGCATTGGTCATATACAATAAAACGGTGGGTAACCTGAGAAACTAAGCAATAAAGAACAAAAATGCACAAAGCAGGGTAAGAGCAACTTGTAGCATGTTGCCATGAAACGGTGCCATCTTGTCTCCAGGTCGTTCCTTGGTTATCTACATGCTATACCATATCTACACACTATGTTGAGTGCTTCCAGGACACCAGATCTTCTGTGCATCGTAATTAATATCAAGTGTGTTAGACATATATTTTTTCAGCTGCATATTATTATCAGTCTTGTTCTGTAAAAGATGGAAGTTTGCATATTAAATCAAGGATGCATCTATCCATCCACTTCCAATCACTTATTGTAGTCAGGGTTTGGGGGAGGTCTGGCACAAGGCCAGGGTACACCCTGGATGGGATGCCTATCCAGTAACAAGATAAACCAGTTAAGGGGAGCAATAATGATATATATTATGAATAATTCTGTGAAATCATGGTCTTTATTTCAAAGCCAAACAGCACATCAATGAAACTTTGTCAAAACAAAATATATACTTTATACACTATATGGTTGATAGTTAAAGGCAGGCACAGAACACCATGTACACTCTGTAGGTATAAGGTGGGTCTAAGGCTTTATTTTTGAAGTTTAAAACACTGATAACCAAGAGGCTGAATCAAGGAAAATTTTAGTAAATTGAAATGTATATACATGTGTGAAAGTCTATCATTGATTATGCCCTGCTGTACTACTACCTTAAGTTCTTAAAAAGAAAAAAGCACAACACTCCAGCTAAGTCCTCTTCCTTTGCAATTTCAGTACAGCTGTATTTTTTGAAGCGAGCCTTTATGGCATAGACTTCTGGAAAAATCCCAGCAGCTTTAGTTAATTGGAAAAACAGATCAGTTATGTAAATGCATACACATGGCTTCACAGTACACTGTCTCTCTGAAACATAGTAATCCAAACTGACAGATTGTTTACCCATCCCAACAACTGGGTACAAAGCAAGGCTGGGGGCATTCTGATCAGCAGGCCGCTTTATTTTGGCCCTGCCTATGAGCCACTTCTGCTGCTATTTTTCCAGACTGTCAGTTACAGATTTACGTAGCTGTCCTGCAATACTACACGCATGGGAGAATACACACACTCCTCTACAAATGCAAACACTAACTGCTGATATTTTCTCAATGTGCTTAGCTACTCCTGAGAGCAGTCCAGCGACAACAGGGCAAATCCTCAATGCTGCGCAACCTGACTTCCTATTTGCACACTGACACATTTTTCATGTGTGTGAGGGAGGACTTTGGACACTATCCAAGCATTATACCACTTAAATCTATTATTCCCACATGAAAATCTTAATTTTCTGCTTGTATCAAAACAATATTATTGCCCTATTCGGTTGTGTTTGCTCACCTGAAATGCATTTGAGTATATGCTGTGAAATCCCAGAACCCACACAGGGGCAAGGAAGCCAGGCACTTGGTGTCCCTCATCACCGCTAGAGGGCAGCAATGTATCACTTTTCAAAAGTCTGGGCAAATAGGCTCTCAGATACATGCTGCTGCTTGGGATACTGTGTGGGAATGATATTACCTGGAGCTGGTTATCATGGAGCACAGCACAGCTAGGGAAAACCAGCCTTTGCTTGCCACTGACCTCGTGCTCAGCTGATGGCTAACCAGACTGACACTACCTTTATGTTTAACCTCACTATTAACGCACAGCTGCAGTACAGTACATCCAACCTAATCAACATTATAAATAATCCTGTAAAACTAGGCCTAGATTTGAATAATTCCTTAAATTAACATTGTTTACACAAAATACTCAGTCATATATGTTGAAAATTTGGCAATCTACTAATACAAACAGAGTGGTTGTAGTCTTTGGAAATTAATAGGAAAAAACATAAAATTAGAATCTTGTACTTAGCGTAAATGTCCTTAGCAATGTATCTGTTATGCAATAATTTCCTTGAAAACATAGATATCAAGGATAATAAACTCTGCTGAAAGCAACCAAATATCACTTTAAGCTATGAATTTTCAAGCAAAATGCACTGTTTTCATGATTCTTTGAGGGTTATTATTACAAAGTAATTCAGATGCAAAATGAAAAAAAAATTTTCAGAGAAATACATGCAGATACTATTTTTATACACCTGTTTACAATCACACTGAGCAAAAGTCATTCTACAGGTCCAAAAAAAATTATCCTCTAGTTTGTGTACATGTATATTACTTCATAATATAATCATGCTGTGCAGAAGAAGAATGATTAAACTTTAACTGCATTTTTTTTCTTGCAAACTACTATTATATTTCTACCAATGTCATGTAATGGAACTAGGCTACAAGGAGCAATTCCTTCCGTTATGTCATTCACATGATTGTCTGACATGGCTTTTATCTGCAGTCAAGGCGTGCATGTATGCCTGTGCAAGGACCTTTTCCCTTTTGAAATTTTTAAAATATAGATGCATACAAAACAGAGCTTTTCTTTATTGTAGTACTGGATGCTGCTGTGCATGATGTTAAATCTTGATGAAGAAATATCAGGCTGTTCTTGTTCTCCTTGTCGTAGACGAGCTTATTGCTGTCAGTTGCCATTCATGATCCACCAGCTGGCTGAAATGGGAACAATTTTAAAGATTTAACTTTGCATCTCTACTGACAATTTCCTGCTTTCTTCTATGGGAAATTACAATGTCTGCATACAAAATTACTCACTTTTTGAAATATAGTTTTGATTTGTTTTCCTTTTATGATTTTACAGTTGGACGTCTATTGTGGCAATTCAAGCCAAATACCTTGCTCACTAGTACCTGTAGTACTGTTGCTGTCATTTTGGGTCATAGTCCAATGTTTAATCAGCTACACAGCTTAGGAACTCATAATGAAGAAGGTAGAATATTATCTCATCTTGGGTGCTTGGGTCAGTGAGAGTATAAAAATGGTTTATAATTGTAACTCAAAGACACTATCTCAAGGAGATGAACTCTGCATATATATCAAATAACAAAGGTTGGTGTACAAACTGTTCCTTGGTTAGCAGCTAGAGACAGTAGAACACCTAACAGTAAAATGCAGACCACATTACCTGTTGTGGGAGTATACTGCTGTGTTTATCGTCGCTGTTTACATCCTCCTGAGTGCTAATGCTAATGACGCACTGAGGGAGCTTCATGACAGCATTAGCTCACTTCAAGACAAGCACCCAGAGGCACTCTATGTGATTGCAGGAGACTTCAATCACGTTAAACTGACAGATACTTTACTAAAGCTTCACCAGCACATCAGCTTTGCCACCTAAGGGTTGAACACACTTGACAGAGTGTACACAAACAGGAAGAGGACATATAAAGTCACCTACCGCCCCCACCTCGGTCTCTATGACCATATCTCCATTTTGCTAGTCCCTGCATATCGCCCTCTGCTTAAGTTCAGGAAGTCAATACAAAAGACCATCACAGTGTGGCCTACCGATGCTGTTTCTGTTTAATTTTTTTTTATCACCCATTATTCTGCCGCCTTGAATCGCTGCTCTGCTCATGCATATTCTCTCTCCCCTGTGCCC
>JAACJT020001798.1:0-13829 GCA_009936485.2 Gymnarchus niloticus | reverse complement strand
GGATGGAACTGCCAGGCAAGAGGAAAAGAGGAAGGCCAAAGAGGAGGTTTATAGATGTAGTGAGAGAGGACATGCAGGTGGATGGTGCAACAGAGCGGGATGCGGAGGACAGGAGGAGATGGAGAAGGTTGATCCGCTGTGACAACCTCTGATGGGAGCAGCCGAAAGTGAATGATGATGATGATGACTTGTAAATGACAGAATAGCTGACTTAAAATACTCATGATTCAATGAGTCAAACATTTCTGGGTGTAATTACTAGCTCTGTGGCAAAGTGTGTGGTTCAGTGTGTTGGATGTCTGTGCAATTGCTAGTTCAAATCCCCTGATTGGCAAAAAGCACCTGTGTTACCTTTGGGCACTTGAACATGGCCCTAAACCCGCAAAACTATTCCAGGAGGGTTAGATAAATGGCTGACTGTGCTTTGACTCCAGCCTTGCTCTCAGCTGTGTATGTGTGTTTTTGCTGTATTTTAGACAAATGTAGGTATCTCTGAGAAGTTAGGTTATAGATTTAGAATGTTTGAAATCCTGGTCCTTCATGTTATTGGTTCATCTGCTCCTAATTTCCTGCCATCATGTACAAATGTGATTTTTTGCAGACCTCCTGGAACTTATAGTAGTTTTATGCTGGAGTTTGCAGATTTCCTGACTAATCCAGTTGTTAGTACAGACAAAGCTGCGATTACAGGGGATTTTAATATCCATGTAGAAAATTACTGCGATCCCCTGAGAGTAGCATTCGCCTCCGTTCTTGACTCTGTCGCTGTTCTGCATAATGTGGTAAGGCTATTCATTCAAGTAACCGCACACGAGATTTTGTCCTTAATCACGGTATTTCTGAGAAACATTGATCTATTCTTCTGCTAAATCCTGCAGTCTCAGAGCATTCTTGCTTTATATTTGAGGTACAGCTTAGGTGTGCTGTTCCATCCATTCCAAAATCCAGTGCGAAATTAAAGAGAAAATGTTAAAGAAACAAACATTACAGAATTGTTTACATTAGTGCAAAAAACTGCAATCAAATACAATCATATTTTAAAAATGTATTTCAATTAGAGGAGGGACCATAAAAATGCAGGCAAAATTGGGTTTGCCAGCAGAAGGCATCACATAAGGGCTTTCACTTGATTGACTGGAACATTCACCAGTCTTTGTGCTAATCTCTCTGATTAATTATGACCAACTGGTTTTAGCTGGATTAATGGAGCACAAAGCAATGTTTGGTAAAAAACTAAGTGAAGAGGGAACTAGTACAGAGAATTATCTCCCATACTACCAGGCTTCATATTAGCAAGATCCTGTCTGGGTCCCATCTAAAAAAATCTGTGATGTTTCAGAAACGTATGCCGCATACATTCAGTAGATATGGTCCTAACATGTCATTCTCACCTAGCCATGTACCAGACCCTGAACAGCTCCAACTTAGAGAGCACCTGACAGTCTTCCAACAAGCACATCCATCACCTAAGATAATGCATAGCCTTAACTATTTCTCTGTGACTTGGCATTTAATAGATTTCTATCATATTCATACTTATGTTTATATAATAATTAACTGTGCAAAATATATGCAATTCCATTGTGCTTTATTTCAGGATGTACAATTTCATGGTTGTCTTCACACTAGCATTTAGGTCTGACAGTCAAAGCCCCGCTTCTCATTAGGGCTAAAATATACTGTAAATTTGTTTTCAAACTGCAGTTTATATACAGGTCCTATTGTCGATTTTAATAAGATCCTCAAATACAGTGACATCTCTGTACAAACATGCAAGCTGTCCTAGATTCTTGGCTTTATTATGGGATTTTTTTTTCTCCAGCAAATTTTGGGTTACAGTCAATATGAGCCAATTTTATGAATATGAGATGAAGGACTCATGAATAAATAAAGTGATTAACGGTATTTAGTTATTCACTTTATGTTTATTATGGGGATAAGTCATCAATGGTGGATGGATTTATTTTAGGAATAAAACCTTTTGAAATTTGTACTTCTGTTTCATCAGTTTATATTACTTAATTGCAGCAAGACTGCATATAATATTTTAAAAAAGATCTCATTTAAAAAAAAAAACTGTACTGTGGGATTTCATTGCTACCAGAGAAATATGCTGGCAGATGTTGAGACAAAAACTATGGCTAACATCACTGCAAACCTAAGAGGATTCTTTAGTTCAGCACTTCTCCCACTGCAAAACACTTAGAGCACATTTGAAAAGTTTTACTAAAGGATTACACATGCCCATATTTTGATATATAACAGAAGGCTCATACTAATTTCCTTGTCTGTTCTTTGAATGCATGCATTGACATCCTCTCCAATGCTCCTCCAAGTTTCTGCATAATATGTACATGTTGTGGCACAAGTTTACATTTGACATTGGCTACAAAAGGATAAATATCACTGTCTGATGGATGTAAACATGCTGTAAGCGTACTTGATAAGCTTTGAGACATTATTTTTATTTCTTTTCCCATGCACAATTAACATTATCTCCACTGTTTAACTACAGTTTGACCTTCTCTGAACATGATCAGGAAATTACATTTTGGAAAGCCACATATCAATGGATGATCTGGACACTGGTATCCTTCATGTGGTAAAACCATGGAGAATCATAATGCAAACAGAGTGGGAAGTGCTGACATTGGAGACAGAACTGGAGGTGAGAACTGCCCACCTGATTAAATCTCCTGATTAAGCTGTACTTAGCCCCCACAGCAGATAGCTTACTGCTGATGTAACACTCTAGGTATTCTATCTTCTGTAACATGACGGCTCCTATCCCCCTATCTGAAGAATCAGTCTGTACGAATAAACGGGTGTGAGAAAAGTAGAAAAATATCAATAGAGGGCCACCAACAAAAAACTGCTTTAATAGCCAAAAAGTCTCTTCACAGTTTCATCCAATGAAACAGATTTGGGGCAGCCTTTTGGGTGAGACCTGTAAGGGGCAAGTAATAAAAAGAGAATAAAAGCGATAGTCGACATGAATGGAAAGAGATACACTGATGCTAATACGATGGAGTTGCTTCTTTTGCTGCGTAACTCCTTAATTATGCCACTGTTAAGCATTTGTCCAGAGCATTTGTGCTCAAGCAGATGATTAGATGCAGGACCTAACCACGACTTCTGGAGGGTTCTGTATGTGGTGTTCTATGAAATCAGTGTGACAGGTTATGGGAAAACGAAGACACATTCAAAACCTCCTGCTGTCTTTTTGACCCATGTTAGGTGCTCGAGGATCAGATGATCTCCACTGGGTACCATGACCTGTTTCATATTTTTAGTTAATTTAGATATCTAGTTGCTGAGTCTGCCAGATAAGGAGAGTCTGTTCAAGGTCAATTTGCAGATCAGCAAAGTTCTCAGGCAGAAAGGAAAGAGACTCAAAGGTTAAAGAGGTTTACAACATGTTAGGGAGGAAAAAATGGATTCAAATAAAAAGAAATAAGCATGATTTATAACATGCAGGAGTGAACGTAGGTAGAAAGGGGCTTGCCATCTGACTTCAACTTACCACCAAGATCCATGCCTTCCCTGTTTTACCAACTAATGTCACCATAATTTGATGTTTAACTTGCTAGCAATACTGATTTAGCTAGTTGCAGCAATATTTTATTTCTCTTGCAAAATTTACTGTTCAAATCTTTTAAAGTGCACTCATATAGAGCAATCATTTTTTAAAATGGAAACATAAGGGATAGAATATGCAAATGTTTTAGAACATCAGATAAGAACAAATGTTTCAATATCACCTGTCAAAATAACAAAATAGGACACATTATATATTTTACATGATAAAAAATCAACCAGTTTTACAAATGGCTCATTATAGCATTAGCAGTATTTACATAACATTCAAAAGGTCAATAACTATGGCTGAAATTATCACCTAAAATTAAATATTTTAGGGAAACTAACCAAATATAGTATGGATATAAATTTTGCCAGTGGCAGGATCTAGATCTGTTGTACATACAGTACTGTGCAAAAGTCTTAGGCACGCTGAGTGAGAAAATGTTTAAGGCCATTTATCTGGCCAATAAAGTAAATTCACTCAGGGGAAAAAAAAAATAAAACTTTTAACATTGTATGTAAATAAACAGTAATATAATAAAACATAAAAATCATTGCTTTTATTCTTCAAAATGTTACTGAAATCTAGTTAGATGGCAAGAAGAATATAGCTTTGGTTCCCAAACTGTCGTGGTTCCCACTCCAGTCACTAGGGGTCTCCGTGTGAAGAAGGACGGCGGACTTTGGCCATGCATTGACTATCGGGAACTCAGTAAAATTATAGTAAAGAACTAATATCCACTGCCACTCATGAACACGGTGATCAAGTCATTGTGGGGCAGTTCTATTTCCACGAAACTCGATCTGCGTAGTGCATACAATCTAGTGCGGCTGCAGGAGGGCGATGAATAGAAGACGGCTTTTATCACCCCCAGCGGACTTTGCGAATACCTCGTTATGCCGTTCGGACTTGCCAACAGTCCATGTGTTTTCCTGTCCCTGATGAATGACGTCCTCCGTGATTTTCTTAACTGGTTCGTTTTCGTTTTTCTGGACAATATTCTCATCTACTCCCGCTCACTCACCGACCACATCATTCACGTTTGGACTGTTTTGCAGCACTTCTTAGAAAACGGCCTATATTGTAAGATATTGTAAGCTCAAGAAGTGCCTCTTTCATGCCCCCTCCATGTTGTTTTTGGGATACATCATCTCCACTGACAGTGCCAAGGTCTCTGCAGTGTTGGACTGGCCCCAACCCAGCACCCTCAAACAATTGCAGTGCTTTTTGTGCTATGCCCATTTTACAAGCAATTCATCTGTGATTTTAATTCCGTCGCAGGCCCCCTCATGCAACTCATACATGGGGCACACCCCTTTGCTTGGACCCCGGAGGCAGAGGAGGCCTTTGCGCGGCTCAAGGCAGCCTTTACATCAGCACCTGTCCTGACCCACCTGGATCCATCCCGTGCTTTCCTGGTTGAGGTCAATGCCTCAGACATGGGCACGGGACGGTCGTTTCTCAAAGGGACAAGACAGGTGCTCTACACCCCTATGCGTTCTTCTTCCACAAGTTCTCCCCAACTAAATGGAACTATGCTGTGGGAGACAGGGAACTGCTTGCTGTCCGGTGGGCCCTGGAAGAATGGCAACACTGGCTGCAGGGGGCTGCAACACCCTTCCAGGTCATTGCTGATCATAAAAACTTGCTTGCCATCCAGCGGACTGTTCAGCTCAACCCCAGACAAGCCAGGTGGGCTATGTTTTTCGAAAATTTTGATTTCATCCTCATTTACTGTCCGGGCTCCAGGAACGCCAAGGCTAACGCCCTGTTGTGCTAATTTGGGCCCGAAGACCTGCGCCCTGCTCCAGCTCCCATCCTGCCTGCCTCCAAGATCATGGCTCCCATTTTATGGGGGATGGAGGACTGAATCTTGAAGGCTCTGCTGTCCGACCCAGGCCTGTCACAGACCCCTCAGGGCAAACTATTTGTCCCAGTTACAGTCCGGCTTGAGGTTCTCCAGCGGGGTCATACTTCCGTCCTCACCAGCCACGGCAGAGCTCGTGCCACCTTCTGGTTCCTGGGACACTGATTCTGGTGGTCTGAAATGACTGCCGACGTCTGGACCTTTGTGACTGCCTGCCCTACCTGCACCCGCAATCGCCTGGAGAACACGGCCCCCGCTGGGGAGCTTCGACCCTTCCCGAAACCCCGCCGACCCTGGTCGCACTGGGCATTGGATTTTATTCACAGATTGCTGAACTCACATGGTCATATGGTCATCCTGATCGTGGTGGACCGTATTTGCAAGGCGGCCCACTTTATTCCCCTACCCAAGCTGCCCACAGCCCCTGAGACTGCTGAGCTGGTGTTGCAGCACGTTGTCCAGCTGCATGGTTTCCTCTCGGACGTGGTTTCCGACAGGGGCCCCCAGTTTATATTCTGGTTCTGGCGGGCCTTCTGTACCTTGCTCGACGCATCCGTCAGTCCGGCCTTAGGGTTCCATTCCCATTCCAACTGCCAGGCGGAGAGAGCCAACCAATGAGTCCTCCAATTTTTGCGCAACTTTGTCTCTTCCAATCTGAGCACCTGGAGCCGTTATTTGATGTGGCCTGAACTGGCCCATAATGCCCCCAAGTCGACTGCTACAGGGATGTCGCCTTTTTAGTGTATGTATGGGTTATCTCCTGCCTTGTTCCTCGCAGAGGAACCCGCGGTCGACACACCTTCAGCCCAGGTGGCTATGCGACGGTGCCAGCTGGCCTGGCGCAAGGCTCGTTGATCCATCCAGTGGGTTAACGACCACTATGCCTGTCAGACTAACAGACGTCATCGTCCTGCCAGGCTCTTCCATTCCAGGGATCAAGTATGGTTGTCGACCCATAATCTCCCTTCTAGGCCTGAGTCAGGCAAACTGGGACCCCACTACGAGGGGATCACCCGACGGATCAACCCAGTCACCTACCAACTGGCTCTACCCTCCACCCTGCACGTCAACCCTACATTCCATGTCTCCCACCAGTGGCCTGTCGTGTGCGGTACCTACATTCCCCAGGCTCCTGCACCCCCGCCACCATTGAGATTCAAATCCTGAAGTCCACCTTTCAGTTTTGTCCAATCAGAATTCTGGGGTGACTATAGGATATGTTAAACTTGCTTTCTGGAATACCCCCCAGCTCACTTAATTTGTGAAACTAACTAGTTAATTTACTTTATGAGGTATTGATTAGCCTAACTGGGTATACTTATAGTTTGAGTTCAATATGTGCAGGGATATATTGGATGGTAACTGTAATTTCTGGGGTGACTTAAGGAGATGTTTTGAGATATGTAAACAGACACACTTTGAAAATCACGAAGCCACAGTATTAAACCAACAAGAAAATAATTTACACATAATCTTCTTTGCCTAAAGAACTTTGCCAAGTACTGTATAGAAGCATGGATGATGATATTTGTGAAAGTGCCACACAGTATGATGCATTCAGCTGAACAAGTGAATCCTTTTAGACAGTAAAAACTCTGAGAGGGGATTCTTCTAGATCTGAGATTAATCAATATACAGTATTTCTGTACTTTTCAAAAGTCTTGGGTTGATTTGAGGTCAGAAAGGGAGAAGTGGGGTGATGTGTCCTGTGTCCTGGAAGAGGATGAGAGCTGTTGGTGGTGAAGAGCATGTGAGAAGACCATCCAAAGAAAAACTTCCTCCATGCACTCAAAGGATACAGTCCTCAAGCTTTCTAATATGAAGCTGTCTGAGAGCAACACATACACTGAGCCTACAGAAGGTTTTATTACACCGAGGATAAAAAACATATATGCCACCAGTATCAGACACAACAATCATTTTTTTTCTGATTCAGAGTTCTTCACTTTAGGGGACATGAAGCAGAAGTGGGTAGCTGATCGTCAGGTGAGAGTGGAGATGAAAAGAATGAAGCAAGTTGAGAGGCTGTGAGACTTAAAGCAGATATAAAGTGAAATACAGATTAATTGAAAGCTTCCCCATGATATAACACCCATGACATCCACAAAGATCAGGAGTCTTATCAGCAGAAAAAGAGATATGAGGACGAAAAGAAATAAATCCAGTGAACGGTCACATGCACGTCCATTCAACTAACTCCAGTAAAAATAGTGCAACATTTTATTTTTGGTGTCATGTGACCAAGCCTGCCAGTTTAATGATAAATCTAAAGCACAAATAAAAATCCTGTTTAATAAACTAAGATCCATGTGAAATGTTAAGTGCTAAAATGCTGTGTCAAGAGGTATACTAGCTTGGCACTTCATGGGTACAGATGTATCTGTAAGGGTGATGTAGATTGATGGGAATGCAGAAAAGCTTTTCTGGAGGTCATAATGAAGCAGATTGGTGGGGGCAAGCCAGTGACAATGAATGATATTCTGGTGTTTCTGCGAGTCGTTCTGAGGCAATGACACTTGTGCTACAGTCAGTGAAAGGAAGCAAGGGAAACAGTAGCGCTGCTACTTTAAGAGGTATTGCCTGTACCTGGGCAGGCAACAGAGCACAAATAACACGTCATCATAGCCAAACATGATGTGACATTATCGATGAAGGTGTCATCGCAGATGTCACACGGAGAAAAAATACATACACCACCTGTACTACGTGTTTTGAATATAAATGGAAGTGAGACCTGAGAAAAACATGAAGGGCTCTATTTTGATGATATAATGCAAGGAGTAAAGTACAAGGCGCAAGTAACATTTACGGGCGCGTCCAAATCCATTTTGCTATTTTCTTGGCGGAAAAAACAGACTTCACCCCAGCGCAAGGCACAAAAAGGTTGTCTTAACTCTCTTAATTATTCAGAGGTTTGCTTTGGGCATAACATGCAATAAACTAATCAGAATGGCACGTCACCTCGCCTTTAAAAGGCAGGGGCACATGAGCTACGGCGGATTGCTATTATTATAGCGTGTTTACCTGGCAAACCATATCAGTTTTCGGCCGAGGAAACAGACGTGCTCAGCCATGAAGTGAAAATGCGCGAGCACATCATTTACGGGAGCACCACTGTTCCACCTAAGCCTGTCAAGGTGAAGCGGACATGGTAATATTGAGCATTTTGAGACAAATTTCTCTCCATAAGTGGTACTCTATAATAAAATGTATATGAATGAAATTAAATAACAAAAAACCATTAGTGCACTTCGAGTGTGTACTTGGGTCCGTAATGAGTGTCGTGCACCTGCACGTTTCTAAAACGGGCTCTTTAAATATCGTTTAATAATACGCCACTGACTTTGGACGTGGTATTTTTTGGTCAAAAGTGCAATGTCATTTTGCTGCCTTAAAATAGCAACGCACCGATAAGGCGCCCAGCCACACCTCATTTAAAAAAACACCACTCCTACAAGCGGGAAACGTGCAAAATCATCTGTTATTTTGAAAACGTGCGCACTTGGCGTGAAAATGATGAGTGCACTGGCATGAAATTAGCAAAACCACTTTGCGTCACACTTTCTGCAGGTGCAAAATAGGGTCCAAAATATTAAAGCACTGAAAGTGTGTGGGGAGAGTGAAATTCCATAGAGGACCAATGGGAACTACTGAAAATGATGAGGAAAGATGTCAAAAAGATGTGGAGCTTCAGAATTGAGTGCATCTCTCAGCCAGACATGCACATTGCCGCCAAAGATTCTGGAGAATTTAACACACATGGTCCATCACTAGGTCCTGACTGTTGCCCAGCTCCCCTGTCCACCTCAGAGTTCAGCACTTAGGCCCCAGCTGTGCCTTATTTGGTTTTAAATACATTAGCAATTTTTCAGCAACAGTATCTGTGTACAATATACTCTATCTGATGAGCATATTATCACTTCCTGTTTATGCAAATCTAATGCAAATTTATCTCTGACTTTGTTGTGTACCATCCTTATTTTCATTTTTTTTTTCCCTAGTCTTCTACAACATGCGTACATTTTATACTGAACCTTTGGCAGATGTTCTTTAACCAGCTGCACCAGGGTCTGTCTGCATTGTTGTCCACTGTGGTTTTTCCATCTACCAACTTTTAACTGTAAGGTGAAATTGCAGTTAGTTGTACAGGTTATAGACTAGATTGTGACTGCCAGTAGTTTGATCAGAGGCTGACAATTTCTCATTAATAACAAAGGGAATCCAAGAAGCTGACATGATATCCGAGTTTTCTGAACTATCGTAGCCTGTCCATTCTCTCTTCTGACATCTTTTTAGTAGACCAGCTCCTCATCAGATACCATTGAACAAAGAAAGGTCTGCATACAATTTCCTACAAATCATGAATGGTGTCTTGGTAATAATTTTTTTCCTCAAAAATATGCAACAAAGTCATCACCTACATTATTTTTTTTAATAAAGAATTCTGGGCTCTATTACTAGGTCTTTTATCAGATTTTATGTCAAAAGAGTTTAGAAATTCAAAGAATTGTAGAGGGACCAATGATTTCTCATTACTATGATACCAAGTAGAAAATACATAATTTTTAAATAGTTTCTTTTATGGGAATGTATATTATTTCTGTTTCCATTTAGTACATGTTGTACATATGCACATTCAACTACTTTCTCTACTTTAAAATTGCATCACCTTAAGGGACTAGATTGCATTATATGAGCTAGATTGAGTAGATCATTTGTTCAAAATTAGATCATTACTTAGAACTGTCCTGAACTGATTAAATATACTATGCTTTTTCATCATTACCATAGATCAAAAGGGGCATATTCTTACGTATCTCATTTCCTCATGTGTTATTAGTTATTTATATGCCTAATAAATCATAATGTGAAAAGTAACACGAGACCCTGCATGTGATAAGCGATGTGACATCACCCTGTTGGAAATTATGGAATATAGCTATTTAAAGGTGTAACTATTTATAGAAATATTTAAAGGGTTTAGATACGCTAACAGGCGGTGGACGTACACTGTTTTAAGGTCCAGGAGCAGGATCACGGCTTACTGACAATGCCATGGTACAGGAATGTTGGATTAGCTGTTTTGTTTACATTAACCTGAACAATAATTTATGCATATTAATTGCATGTAAAAAAAAATCAGAAAAATTTGAAAACTGCAAATATGAAATAAAAAAACCCTGCACACTTTAGAGTTGGACTGTATGTAAATGTTAAACAGCAAAATGCACAGCTTTTGTCAAGTCTAATTGTTTTCTTTAATGTTATTTATCTTTTATTCAAGTCAATGTGACCATCATCCTTGTAGACAATGGGGGCTTTGTATAAGCCTGACCACTGTCGTATATTGATTAATTGTGGCCAGCGACGTAAAATGATCCTGCATGTATGCCATTTCTATTACCATATTTTTATGGTGCACATTAAGAAATTATAATAAAATAGTCAATGTACTTTGAATGTTAAATATTATATTTAATACCAAAGGTAGGAAAGTAGACATGGCAGTAGTCACAGTGGTGTAAAAATGACCTGTCTTGCACAATTTATGTTTTTTTCAATGAGGAATTTATTGTTAATCTTCCTTTGTTCATTCAAATAATTCTAGAATAATTCTAGACTGAGCTGATAGATCCTAGGCTGAAATGAAACAGCTTCTGATCGGATCAGTTCTGAAAGCAGAATAAATCAATCTTTAGAGCATGTGTCAGGTTTTTAAAGTTTCGCTCTTCTTACAGGAGGCCTAGTGATTAAAACGTCTCTAATAGCAAACACCACTCAACCCTGACCAAACCAACCATGCAGGGGAAAGACAAACAGAATGCAAACAGTTGCCAAAGGCTGATAACACACCAGCCAAGCCCTAACTAGAAATACTTTACTCGCTAACATCTTTAAACCAACCCTTACACTTCAATTATCCAGGAAGGTATTAGCACTAATGTTATCAAACATGGGAACAGCCACAGCATGCTTATTTCAAATTAGCTTTTTTTTTATCTGATATACTTATTCCCACAAAAAACATCCTGTTACAGGTCATACACTTTCTGTTCTCTTGTTTTCTGCTTTAAACCATAGAATGATGTTTCCATTTTTGGATTACTGTTTGATAATGACCTATGAAGTTTAAACTTGGATAAAGTCAAGTGGTGTGATAGAAATGATGGTAGTATGATGGCTGTGTTGAAATAGAAAAAAAATGGGCATCGCTTTCCTCAGTCTTCTCATTGTTTCTAGAATATGTATGGAAACATGCATAGAGCTTCAAAAAGAATAATTTCCTGCGTAAAATTGCATAATAACAATTAGAAATCAATCCCTAAATATTGAACATTTCTCATTTTAATTTTCAGATGTAATAGCTGAACTTCTCTTTAGCTAGAAGCCAATAAATTGTAGATTGTTCAGTCAGTATAGCACGACTGACTCACAGCTCCATGGCTGGGAGTTTGAATCCCATGTCTGCTGTGTGTGTGTGGGTGTGTGTGCATGAGGGTGTGGGTGCATGTGTGCCTGTGGAATTTGCATGGTCTCTCCGTATTTTGCAGTCTTCCTCTGTGCACTCTGATTTTGTCCCGCCGTCCAAAGAAATATAGTTAGGCGAATGACTCAGTATATGTAGAAGGACATATACATTTGACTCTTCTGACATAAACACAGGACAGTTTCTGTTCACCCAAGTTTGTATAGATATGGACATAAAGTATTTGAACAGAAGAGTTAAAATTTCACACCATAAGTGGAGAATTTAAATAGAACTGAGGCAGGTGAAAGACCTGCAATTTGAGCATTTGGTAAACTGTGATGTGTATGGTTTGAGGTTAGTGGATTTTGGGACGTAGGCCAAAGTTACTAAACATATGGTAGATCACTTGAATTTTATGAATGTCTGCCTTGTTTTAGTAAGCTTTTGAAGATATTGTAAGGTGAGCATTGAATCTTTTTGTTTTCATGGATTCTTCAAACAAAAACTTACTTTGAAAAATGTAATAATATGATTTAGTTAATCTAATCTAGAGAAGAGCAATATGGAAAATGTGAAATCTGAATTTTAATGTACTTGTACAAATGGTAAATAAAAATCTTATTTTATCTCATGTTAAATTGCATTAAGACTGTATTTATATCACTGCATTATTTAAAGCATAAAGAATTAGTAAATGTCAGTCTGTAATGATTCAGAACACGGTAGGATCCAGTCACAGAATCAGACAGTTTAATCAGAGTCAAAACAGGTAGGGTCAAGACCAGAACGGGTAGGATTTCCAAAAGCCCGTTGTTCTTCCAAAGCGTAGTCAAAACAGGCAAGGTCAAAACCAGAACCAGTAGGATTTCCAAAAGCCAGGGGAGAATAGAAAACATAATCGTTGTCACAGGCAGAAGATCAATACCAAGCCAGAAAAGGTACAGCAAACAGAACCAAACAGGAAGTGGAAAAAGAAGCCCAACAATCAGGGCTATACACAGGCAAACTACAAGATTCAGAACCACTCAGTAATGGTAAAGACAACACAATACCTCACAAGGAGGCAACTGAATAGCAGGGCTTGTATAAAGGATTAACAAGGCACGGCTGGAAGCTACTTGATGGTAATTAACGAAGCTCCGCTGGTTAGTATTCAGGGGATGATGACCAGGAGTAAGTTGGGGGTGGTAGGTCCCATGTAGGCTAGTGTGGTGTGGGCGTGACACAGTCACAGATAATGAAAGTAGAAAAATGTTATCTTTGTGGTAAATAATGCTGGAAGGTTATGCTTAATATTAGTAAAACCAACATTTAACTAGAACTGGCTTTAAAGGGGAATCTATCGGATATCGACATGCTTTGAGGCAACTAGATGGTGAAAGGTAATTCTTACCGTCAAGTCTGTGAGAGATTCTGAAATTTAATTGGGAGGAAATGAAAATTTAGATGAAGAAAAAGTGAAGTGAAGATTGTACTACATATTTGATTGTACTACGTGTTTTTAGAATAAGTCTTAGGCCCAAGATAACCTTTCGAGTGTGTCAATTCATCTTCACCCCTCATATGGATGGTCGCATGAACAAGTGGGCTTATCATCCTTATTTTTCAGTTTCTGCGGCAATCGCTTATAAATGTAATGTTTATATTTACGTAGGTAAAAATGGGCTAACTTTGTATCCAGAGCTGGGGTTAGCCCATGTGCTCGTAATACCATCCATATCTTGGTCAGGGTCCAAGGGGCACATGGAGCCTATTCTAGGCAGCATATGGCAAATGGTACAGGCATACTGAGGACAGATGATACAAGTCAGGGATAGCAAAGCCCTACTGAGGACAGATGATACAAGTCAGGGATAGCAAAGCCCTACTGAGGACAGATGATACAAGTCAGGGATAGCAAAGCCCTACTG
>JAACJT020001796.1:0-13832 GCA_009936485.2 Gymnarchus niloticus | reverse complement strand
TGCTGAGGATGGAGCTGCCAGGCAAGAGGAAAAGAGGAAGGCCAAAGAGGAGGTTTATGCATGTAGTGAGAGAGGACGTGCAGTTGGTTGGTGTGACAGAGCGGGATGTGGAGGACAGGAGGAGATGGAGAAGGCTGATGTGGTGACCCCTGACGGGAGCAGCCGAAAGTGAATGATGATTCTGACCATCTATTCTGATCAGGGTCATGGGGGGGGGGGGGCTAGACATCCTATCCCAGGTAGCAGAGGACTGGGGTACACCATGGATGTACAGTCCGCTGCAGGGCACAAGCACGCATACACAATGAGCAATTAGCCTAGATGCATGTTTATGCATGCGCTAAGGAAAAAATAAAAAGCAAACATATAGCTATGGGTGGTATGTCAGTCTGCAGCTGATACTGGCATGACTCATATAGGCACTGGTGCATATCCTAAACTGTCAGAAGAATCCAAGCATTTTCAGTACATAAAACCAGCAGCCTTAATTTCACATAGCTATTTCAAGAGTCTGACACTATATCCAGAGCTGTTTAAGAAAGATCACTTGTCTTGTTTTTAGTCATGCAGTAACTAAATTAGCTCAAGGTTCAATTAGCATTGTCTACAGTAGCTACATACCAAATTTCATGCTGATTTGGGCAAGCTATTTAAAAGATGCCTGCATCCCACACGTAAAATGAATCGGTATCCAAGTCAAACAATTCATGTTTTGTTACAGTCCCAGGAGAAGCACTGAGTAGGCATCTGAGTAGGTAAAGCAGTGGCCACGGCGACAACAGTGACATGTGACTCACCTGTGCAGAGGTGTTTCGGCAGAGCTGCTTGTATATGCGGTCAATACTGACGGCGACATGCTCGAAGCACATGTTGAAGAGCTGGACGCGTTTGGCTTTCACCTGCTCAAACTGCTGCTGGCAGCGGCGGGTGGCCCGGGTGCTGGCGTCGAAGGCTAAAGCAGGCATGAGGAGAGACGGCTGATGTTAATTACCAAAGAGAGAAGGAGAAGAGGGCGTGGCTAAAAAGAAGCTACGGCAACAGCAAACATGCACCACTACCAGTGCAGGTATAATGAATGAGCAGTTCATTTTTTACTGACCAGAATACAGAACACCTTGCGTTACAGTAAATGCTACAGGCTAACTGTGTTAAAAACCGCACTTCTTAAGAATAGACTGAAATAATCAGGAGGACAGCACCAGTCATCCTGTTACGTGTGTTTATTTAAATATTTAGCCACTAAAACTGAAAACTATTATCATACTAGCTGCCATGTATGACCACTCACACTTACTCCTTCATAGACTTGCACCTCTATTACCTTTCCTCAGCGCGTGAGACCTACCATCCACTACCTCCTGGAACATCTCCTTGACCTCATTCATCTTCTCCAGGGCTTTGAGATTTGGTGCACTCAAGCGCTGTAGTGCTGCCTCCAGGGAGCTCACCGTTTCCTGCAGCTTTTCCAGTTCTGACTCCACGTCCTCATCCCCTTCCAGCTCCTGAGTAAATCAGACGCGCTGGAGAAAAACTCTAACGGACACACCGATCGTGCTGAGCTTTAAACACAGCTGAGAAACCTGGCTAGCATGGTTCCCATGTCCGAAACTTTGTAGTGATCTGTTCGTTAATAACAAATATTATCAACGATGGCTGCGGTGGTTACCAGATTCATGATTACGCTGCACCTTCCAGACGGCAAGCCTACTGTTTGAGCCAATAACAGAGAGATGATACCGTTTGATTAGTTCTACCTGCAGTTCTCTCCTCAGTGTACTGTAGTCGATGACCATTTGCCTCTCACGTTCATAGACGTCCATCGTGACGACCGTGGTCTCAGAATCAAACTAAAAAGGATGAACTGGTTAACCAAACCAGCATCTGACAAGAAATGAAAGCTTGCAAACTAACTTCAGCACATCTTCAAACAAGGCATCCCAGACACATCATGTTAACTTGTGGTAAAATGAGTTTTTAAAAATCAGGAATCAAATTCACGAACGCTGGCAATTTTAACTGTGACAGACTGCGATGCCTATACGGTACCGGGTTACAGTTGAAGGTTACACACGGACCATCATCATCCTCATGTCCTTCCTTCAGCACCAATCAGTACCTGCTCTTCGCTGATGTCGTCCATGGAGCCGGACAGCAGCGAGACAGGAAGGCTCTGCACCTTGCAGCCCAGCAGCAGGTTATGCCTCTCCAGCTGTTTCTTCTCCAGTGATATCTCCAGGGCCGTCAGTTCACTCTGGAGCTTCACCAGCTCCCTGAGGGAGACAAGCAAATTCTGGGCAGTCTGGGGAAATACGTGGCTCTAACCGTACTAGGGGTGCACCCCTCACTACAGTAGAGGAACAGACTTCACACATACGAGAGAAGACGCAGTATTGTGTTCGTCTGGATGAAATATAATGAATCGGCAACTTTCCCACCCACGGTCTGCTACTTTTTTCTGATGGACTCTCACCTGAAACACTCCTGCAGACCTTTCACCTTCTCATCCAACTTGGCCTTACAGTCACTGACGAGGGACTTCTGTGCTAGCCGAGAGTTACTCAGATCCTGCAGGTTCCCCATGGCATCATCCAAGATTTTCATCAGGTGCTCCTCCTCCTAGGTGCAGACAAAACACAAGAGTATCATTACCTGCTGATCAAATACACACATGTGTTTACATACTGTTACAAACATGCATCACCCAACCACTTATCCTGGTCAGGGTTGCAGGGTGGCTTTGAGCGTATCCCAGGCAGCACAGGGCTGGAGTATACCCTGGATAGGGTGCTGGTCCACCATAGGATACACAAACACAACAGGTGAGCAATTCAGAGATACCGGTTTGCCTAACTGTATGTTTGGTGGGAAGAAACCGAGTAGCCAGGAGAACCTGGTTGAACTGCATACACACGAAGAACAGGTAGAGTTGTGAGACAATCGTGCTAACCGCTGAACCTCCGTGGCACTCCAGCTAGAATTTCTTGAGAAATTCACACATGGGCTCACACTAACTCACGTTCTGTTGCACTCACCTAAATAAATGACTGTACTGTACTTCACACACCAGCCTCACATTCATACTAAGAGACATTGCAGATTTATCTCATTAAAAAACAGCTAGAATATGTAGGCTTGATCACAGAATTGCCTTCTTCAGCTGGTTGACGTTCTGCTCCTCCTTGTGGAGGGTGTCCTCCCACTGGCTGATCTTCCCCCGGCCCTGGTCAAGCTGCTCCTGCTCAAACTCCACCTGGGTGGTCAGGCGAGTGTGCTGGGTCTCAAACTGCAACCTGTAGACAGAAGACAGACAGGAAGAGGGAAACATGAGAAAGAAGACTAAATAATAGTATCCTTATCGAAGCTATATACTGTCTTCATTTCAGAAGGAGCTTAAACCCTCAAGTGGTAAAGACATCATCCATCCATCCACGAATCCATACGCTTATCCTGCTCAGGGCTGAGGAGACGTGAAAGACAGCAAAGCATTTAAAGTGATACGCGTCAACTAAACTGCAAAGAGAGTAGAGAAGCATCGCCGCATGATATACAGATGGCGATAAATGTATCACAATTCGCATACGCACTTGAGAAATTATAAAATATCAACTCATTGCTCATTCGACGTGGATCAAAGACGGTCTCGTCGACACTGGATCGTAAGAAATCGGTTTTCACCCAGAGACATATAGGAACAACACTGTGGACTTCCTCCAAATTCAGACAGAAAATGAGACGTCCGAGTCCTTTCGAGTCCTTTCAGTTACATCAAAAGGCCATACAGGCAACATCCATCTAGTTTCCCACAGCTTAGAGTGCACAAGGTCATGGGGAGCAGGAGAGAGATGAAGGCTGGATACACACAAAATATATGTCAATATAACACTGCCGGCACACTAGGTGGCAGAAGATGTTACCGCTTGGTGTCTATGTCCCGCTGCTGTTTCAGATGTTCTTGCTCATACTCTCGGATATTTGCAACACCAATTTCAGCACAGAAATCCAAGAACACCGAGTCATCGATCTGGAGAGGGCAAGACAACATTTGTAAAATGTAAAGCTAAATGCAATAAAACGACAGAACCTTCAGAACCTGCCAAAACAAATGTGCACACACCATATCAGGTCCTGAATGTGCACCTCTGATCACAAAAGATGAAACAAAAAAGAGAGGTCAAAAATCCTCAAGAAGTCCTTTACCATGTCACAGTACCTCATTCAGCTGCTCCTGAATCTCATTTATTTTCACTTCTTTCAGCTTCATGGTGTCCTGCTGCATCTGAATTTCTGCCTCCAGATTGACAAGTTCACTCTCCAGTCTTGACTTCTCCTGTAACACAGGCAAACCTGGATAAAGGCTGCGGCTCTGTATTAATGCTCATCTCCATAGTTACAGAAGGAAAATAAAACGTGCCCATTCATCAACAAGGACTAATTGTGATTGCCCTGCAATATACCGCAAACTTCAAAATAACCTGCTTTCACTTCAAGAAAGTGCTTTTACTGCAGATCCCATGAATTTAATTTGAAAAACACTGCGTCTGGTTTCCCACACAGATTGACACTCTAACTCTATACTTAAAGTTTGTCGTTCAGAGCTGCCGACGGCTCTCTCAGGCCGCTCAAGGTCGCTGGAGTTACCGCGAGGCAGGCTGGGATGCTCTTCTTCCGGATGGCTTCCAGCTCATTCTGAGAGAACCTCAGGCGGGTCTGGACACCTTTGTCCTGTGCCTGTACCTGCTTCAGTTCCGCCTCCTTATGCTTCAGCTTCAGCAGACCCTGTCACATTTCATGTTGTACTGTCATGTCAGGCAAGCCGTGTCCATCTGACAAACATGCAAAATGCTTGCAAAAGCAGATACAGTCACACAAAGCATTTCATCAGCAGATGAAGGTGTCATCAGGTTAATGCAGATACGTAAATTACAAGATTAAAAACAAAGACAGGCGACTTGTCCTGTGTAAGAACATATTTTAATGATTACCAGTGAAATTTCAAATTCTAGGATACATATGACTCATTCATTTTGTCCTGCCAGGTGCTGCCCTGAGGAGGACGGGCTTCCCCTTTGAGTCTGGTTCCTCCCAAGGTTTCTTCCTCCTGAGGGAGTTTTTCCCCTTGCCGCTGTCGCCTTTGGCTTACTCTCCGGGGACTGTGGGCCCGGGACTATGTAAAGTGCTTTGTGACAGTGCTTCGTGTTAAAAGCGCTATATAAATAAAACTGAATTGAATTGAATCCACTGCACCCAGCCCGACCTCCAGTCATCTGAACTATGTCCTGCCACTGGACCAAGAGGGACCTGAAACAGGAAGTGAGGCCAACGGTGTGCAACTCCCTTTCACTTTTAACAAAATCAAACTCAAGTCATGATATCATATTATCTCATGTTCCACCCATACATATCTTCTTCACTTCTATCACCCCTCTACTCCCCTCCCAATCCATCCCTGCCCATTCAAGACCTGCTGTGATGGGCAAGAAGTGAAGTGGCATGAATGGAATTACTGGGAGCTGCAACTGCAGACCTGCATGCAGGCAGCTCAGGCCTAATGGGTTGCTGCACAATGATATAAAGTAGCACTGGACTTCCCCAGCCACCTAAGTGACTGAGAAACCTACCTCAGTTGGTGAGTATCCCAATCTAGCAGTCAGTAACAACATGTAACGAAACCAATCAAGATCTCCCCCATTACAGTTGAATCATGGAACATACAGACTCTTCTCAATAGAAAGGAGGCTGAGACACCTGAGAGATGAACTACCAGATACAAAATACAGATTGCAGAACTTAGTGAGAAGCTGCCTGAAGAAGGACAGCTTACTGAATCAGGTGCAGGTTCTTCTGGAGCGGTCGACAAATGGAACAATGTTCTGAGGTGTTGGATTTGCCATCAGATTGAGCATGGTTAACAAGCTTACTACACTAACAAATGGGATCAATGATTACCTCATGTGACTCCCAGTTGCCTACACTGACCAACCCAGATGAAGTGAAGGACAGATTCTGTGAAGAACTGGACACCATCATTATATCAGTACCAGACACTGACAGGCTCATCATTCTGGGTGACTTCAATGCCAGAGTTGGGTCCGACTACAAAGCATAGGTGGGAATTATTGGCATGGTATCAGAAAATGCAACAATGGTCACACTCCGAGGCTGTGTGCATCCCATGACCTTTTGATCACCAACACCACAAGGCAACATGGATGCACCCTCACTCCAAGCACTGGCAACTGATTGACTATATCATCACCAGAAAGAGAGACAAGACTTCAGGGTCACAAAGGCCATGTGCAATGCTGACTGCTAGACAGACCACAGGCTTGTCATTGCTGAAGTCAGCTTAAGAATTCAATCCCCTTGTGATGTCAAAGCTCCTGAATACCATAAGCTTGAAAAGTAAAAACAATTAAATTCTTTTTTTTTGTGATCAAATTTTTATTGAACAACAACATGAGCAAACACTAACACAGTACATAACAAGCAACCCCCCCAACACCCACCTGCCACCCCCCCCACTCTAAGACAGTGCCTAAAACAAACAACCCATCAATGGAAGATATCACCGGTACACCCTGCCCTGGCCAGAGCGCAGCCGAAGGGTGAGAAAAAAATAATGATAATAGTAGAAATTGCGAAAATAAACAAGTAAATAAAGTCAAATTATGTAATTTAAGATATATGGATTCACGAATTGACCCCCAGCCAACTCTTGACAAGCTGCACATCTCGAAGCCAACTCTGAATGGTTAAACTAGAGGAATTATTAATCTGGGCTGCAGACAATTCAAGAAGTGTCAAATTAAAGAAGGTAGACTTCCAAACAGAGGGAATTGCATGGTCAGGAGAATTCCAGTGAGAGGCTACTAACAGCTTAGCCACCAAGGAGGCAGACATCAGGAGCCTCTGCAGGGAGTGAGAAAGGGAAAGAGAAGTCCAGAAGAAGGAAGACTGCAGGGGACAGGGGAATAGAACAGGAAAGAACAGATGAGATGGATTTGGCCATGTAATCCCAAAGAACAGCAACAGGAGGGCAGGCCCAGAACATATGAAGAAAGGTGCCAGGGACCTGAAGGGGGCAAAGATGACATAATGGGTCAGGCTCTAATCCCATGAGATAGTGTTTCCTTGGAGTGGGGTACAATCTATGAACAAATTTAAATTGTGTTTGCTGATAATTGGGATTTTTAGAACAATTTTTAATATTTTGAAAAATGACACTCTGGGATAACAATGGGGGCGGAGCAAAGCTCCATCAACCAGATAGAAGTGATAGAGAGAGGTTTATAAAAGGATTTATGGAGGAGGTAATAGAGATTGGACACAGACTTGGAATTGGGGGAAAGAGTCGAAGCAAACATGCACAGTGGATGAGGCGGAAGTGGAGAAGAGAAAGGGAGACTATATGCCTTAAGCATGGACCTCAGCTGGAGGTAGAAAAAAAATTAAGTGGAAGGGAGATTAAACATGGACTTAAGAGACTGGAATGATTTGAGACCCGAGCTATCAAAAATGTCGCCTATAGTGGATATACCTGACCGTGACCATGCTGAGCTAGAGAAGGTACGACCTCCAATGTTCCGGGCAGAGTTGTGGAGCAACAGAGTGTAGGGGTGCCATTTTGGGAAGGGCCCCAACAATTTTTCGACCCTTCTTCACGTGCGAAGGGCATGGGAGATAACTGGCCCGACAGAAGTGGAGATGGATTTAATGGGTAGAAAAGGGAGAGAGGCTAGACAGCTGGGAAGAGTATATCCTGCTTCGATAAGAAGCCAGGCAGGTGGACGTTGGGGAGGATTGATCCAGCTCCAAACTGGCCTTACGGTGAAAGCATGATGATGCATTTCAAAATCAGGGAGGGAAACATCCCCATCCGGTGACGAATCAGAGTAGAATGTTTAAAAGGAGCTCTCTTATAGTCCCAAAGAAACGTAGAAATGATAGACTTAACGGAGGCCCAGTATTTGGGTGGAGGAAGAAGAGGAAGCATGGAACTAATAAAATTAATCCTCAGGGGTACATTCATTTTAATAATGGCCAGCCTTGTCTGGAATGAGAGAGAAAGAGAAGACCACAAGGACACCGAGACTTTGATACCCTCCAGAACGCAACGAAAGCTGGCAGCTGTGAGCTCCGAGACCGAGGGGAAGATGTCCAACCCCAGGTATCTGAAAGACCCCACTTGTGGAACAGAAGAGAGAAATGAGGAAGAGCAACAGGGAGGACTCAGTGGAAGAAACGAGGACTTTGCCCAGTTAATCTTATAGCCAGACAGGGATTCATATGTTTGAAACAAATTAAAGATGTGAGAAAGATCAACGGGGGCATTGCCAAGATAAAGGAGCAGATCATCAGCATATAAGGAGACTTTTTCAGGGACATCTTTAACTAGAATAGGAGAAATAAGGTCTGAATGACGGAGGGTAGCAGCTAAGGGTTCTAAGGAGAGATTAAATAGTAAGGGGGATAAAAGACAGCCCTGTCTGGCTCCTTGGAAGAGTTGAAAAGGAGGAGAAGTGTTGGCATTAGTCAGGAGGACTGAGGAGGGGAGGACTAAAGGGTCTAGACCATGTTAGTAAAATAAGAGCCGAAGCCCATTCTATCCAGGACCTTCCACAAAAATGACCAATTCACCCTATCAAAAGCCTTCTCCGCATCTAAAGAGAAAAGAGTAGCCGGGAAGGGAAAGGAGGGAGTAGCGTGTAGTGCATGCAGCAGGCGGCGTAAATTGTCGGCGGCATAGCAGGACTTAATAAAGCCAGTTTGGTCCGGGTGAATCAATTTAGAAATCACCGCCTGCAACTGATGCACAAGCACCTTCCCGATCATCTTGACATTGGAGTTCATCAGAGACAACGGGTGGTAGCTGGAGCAGTCTGTGGGGTCTTTACCTTGTTTAAGTAGTAAAGTCATCAAGGAGGAATTAAGAGAAGGATGAAGATGGGAGGCAGAAATAGCAGAATTCAGCATATGGAAGAGCGGAGTAGAAAGCTGTTTCCAAAAGGCAGAAAAGCTTGAAACTCTGAATGGTGTTGCTGGAGTAAACCATTTAGTGAGTTCACCTGCTCAGATACAAAGTTTTTCATCTCCTCAAGAAAAGAAGCTAGGAGGGGAGAAAGGAGTACACTGCCATCAGTGCAGGGTGCCTTCTCCAGACTGCACAGATCCAGTGAGGTCTGCGCTGGTTAGCAGCCATCAGGAGGAATATCCGAATCAACCACCGAATCTGCGCTAATTTACAGATAAGTAAGTGGCAAAGGCATTATGGAAGAGGCGAAAAAGGTGGAAGGGATGCGCGGAACAGCAGAGCTAGGCAGCCATCAGTAGCGAGCGTCACGTGACCTCTCTCAAAACGATTCAATTCTATTAAATTTTATTTATATAGGACTTTTAACAAGGAACATTGTCACAAAGTGCTTTACATAGTCCTGGGCCCCAGGGTCCCTAGAGTGAAAGCCAAGGGTGATAGCGACAAGGAAAAAGTCCTTCAGGAGAAAGAATCCTTGGGAAGAAACAGACTCAAAGGGCAACCCCATTCTTGTCTGTCTGGCACCAAGCAGTACTGGTTCGTAGATATATAATGATAAACAGCAGTGAAAGAGTGGAATAATACAGAGGTAGAACAGCATAATTCAGCCGGTTTGGTGGCTCAGATGATGGCAAACTGATCAGGATGGGCAAGTGGCAGGAAGGGAGGACACGGTAGGCCAGCAGACAAATAGTGGGATGCTTTGAATATGGACCATTGAAAGGCACACACTAGAAAACAGGAAGGCGGGGGTAGAAAGAAAAGTGCAAGCAATATGAAACAGTAGAATGGGTACTATGAATAAGCAGGAGCTCGGGGAAGACTATACTGCATATGGCAGCATAACTATGAGGGAGAGGAAGGTGGGGATACAGACATGCGGAATCCCTGAACACCACCACTCCAAAAACACATGACAACATGCAAAGCAGCAGTGACAGCACTGACAGAACAGTTCATTCAATCAATGACACTGATCCTCATCCAGTTCTACACTTCAGGACATAAGGCTTGCTGGGGGTAACTACAGTACTTAATGAAAAAACACTAATGAAGTGTTTCAGTCTGGGTTTTGGGCTTCACAGTATCTAAACTGTACTAATGAAAGTACAAAAGCCCTGCTTATGAGCACTGATTGTGGATGTTTGTCCTTGTTGGTGTTTTTACTGTAGATCTTAGCGCTGCATTCAATACCATTGGTCGTGACATTTTCAGACTAACTAGAATCCATGGTTTCTATTAAAAGGCAAGCCCTGTCCTGGCAACTGTCTTATTATGCTTACCATTACCAGTTTCTTCATATTAACAATGAATCTTCTAATTGCACCATAGATTTGGTGTTCCATAAGGATAGGTGTTGGGTTCATTACTATTTACCTTGTAGATACTGGTACACTGATGACATAACTATATATGTTTCAGTCAGACCTGGTGAACTATCACAGCTTTCAAGGATGAAATTTAATTCAGTATTTATTTATAAACTGCCTTTGACAAAGCATTGTCACAAAGCACTTTACATAGTCCCAGGCCCAAGATCCCTAGAGAGCAAGCCAAAGTTGACAGTGGCAAGGACAAATTCCCTCTGGAGGAAGAAATCTAGGGAGGAACCAGACTCAAGAGGGAGGCCCAAACAACAATGAGGTATAACAGTCAGGTAGACAGCAGTGTATTGAAGGAGGCAGTCTGGTGATCTGAATGATGAGCAGGTTTGATGACACAGATGATGGCAAGACAGTCAGGGTCGACAGGCAGTGGGGAGGGAGGGCATGGTACGCCAGCAGACAAATAGTAAGACCTCTTGAGTCCAGACCTCCAAAAGAACCAGGTCAAATGGTGTGGGGGAGAAAAGTGAAAGAGGAATTGAGCAGCAGTTTAAGATGGCAGAATAATTGCAATAAAACAGCAGGAGTTCCAGCGTAACTATATATATGTATAAAGTATAACTATGAGGTAGAAGCTAGTGGGGACACGGGCATGAGGAATCCCTGAATGCCAGCATTCCAACAACACATATTAATGTGCGAAGCAGGAGTGACAGCATTCACAAGTCAGTTCATCCAAAGTCAATGGCACTGATCCCCACCCAGCTTTACACCTCACACTATAGCCAAGCAGGAGAGTGAATAACTACCTAAAGTCTCTGTAAGCTAGACTAAACAGGTGTGTTTTAAGCCTAGTCATAAAAATAGTGAGTGAGCTAAAGTCCTGCATTTCTGTTGGAAGGCTATTCCACAGCTGTGGAGCTGTATAGGAAAATCTGCAGGTCAATGTAGCTTTTTACACTCTAGGAACTAGTAAATTAACCTGCCCCCTGAGAGCGAACCAAAAGGGAGGGGTAGTGTGAAACCAAAAGATCAGACAGATCGTAATATGGAGCCAAGCCATGCAAGGCTTTATAGGGTAGTAATAGTATTTTAAGTCAACACAGGGATTAACAAGAAGCCAATGTAAAGATGACAGTACAGGACTAATATGAACAAACTTCCTGTTTCCAGTTAGATTTCTGGCTGCAACATTTTGCACCAGCTGAAGTTTGTGTCAAAACCCAAAATTACAGGCATGGGTTAGTTTTTCAGCATCATCGAAGGACAGCATATTCTAAATCTTGGCTATATTCCTCAGATGAAGGAAAGCTGTTCTAGTAATATTCCTAATGTGAACATCAAAGGACAGCTCTGGGTCCATTAAGACAGGAAGATTTCTAACCAGTGTGCTTGGTTTAAGTGAGTATCCAATAAATTTTACATAAATAAGCTGTTCTCAAACCACTCTAGGACCAAGCAGCATTACTTCTGTTTTATCTTGATTTAGGAGTAAAAAAAATTGATGGCCAACCAGTTCTTAATATCTAACGAGCCTGTGTTTCCACCTGCATCTCCCTGATAGTTATACTGCTGTATGTAGTCATGACAGAGGTCTTTCTGTTTCATTGCAATTATTCTACCATCTTAAATTGCTGCGCTGCTTCATCAAAGGAAGCTTAGAAATTGCTTTTTTTCTTCCTCGATTGAGTCCACCATGGGGGCACATGCACTGATAATTGTTTTGTAGGAACCTTTGACAAATGGTTCATGTTGGGTCATCAAACGTGAGCTGATGCTAACAGGAGACTCTGGTTTCTTTGGGAGAAATCCATTCCTGACATTGAAGCAGGCTCCAAGGATCTGAGTCTCTGTTTGAGGCCAGTCTTTCCAAAAGAATTTTACCTAGGTGTGGTTGCAGTGACAGATGAGGATGCAGATGTCCACCCTGTAACACTGGAGCTCCAAAGTTAGTAGGGTTGTTTTCCAAGGAGGTCAGTTAGTAGTGGTTGAGTCTATGAGTGTGCGAACATTCCAAGTAGTGTAATGGAAATTACTGATGTGTATTGTTTTAGAGCTTTAGTAAGCAGTGGAAATGTACCAGAAGGGAAGTATGACCATATAAGGAATATGTATTTCCTGAGACTACACAGGTGGCTCAGGGTCTGAAGGACGCAGATGGCCATGAGGCTGGTTAGAATTAGTTTGGTTTGGCCTTGAGGTAGCGAGATAAGGAACAAAGAATGTGGAAAACAAGGGTGCTTTGAAAGAAGAAACATATATAAGTCTGCCTAAAAAGTTGCTCAGCAGACTTGAGGGTGTCGAGGGGGGACTCCTCTTGTCTCTGCTTATTCTGTGCACTGAATAATCAAGGTAATAAAGGTATTTGCTGTCTCTAGACTCTGAGTTGATTGTTTTTCCAGCACAGTAGCAAGGATCGGAAACTTTCAGGATTTTCAGTCAGATGAGAGGGATGACCTGCCAGGTGCTGTTGCCTGGCCAAGTACATGTGAGAGGAGAATTGTTTAGGATGCGTTTTATTGTCCCCTCCCTGTCAAGGGTAGGCAATGTCCTTTCCTTGAAATAGGCTGCCTAGTCATGGTACAATGCACGGACATGGACAACACGCTTGTCATGGGTGTGCCTCTGAATGGCTGTTACACCGATACCACCATGCATGTGGGTTCCATACTAAGAATATGCATCGTCCCCCGACAGCAGTTCTTTCAGTCTGTTGCCCATTGTAGAAGGAATTGTGGACACAAGATGGAAGGTGGCAGTATGAGCCTGCACAAAGAATTGTTGACATCAGTAGTGGTGAGGATACATAATCCTCAATCACACATTTTCTCTTCTTGTCGAAAATCAATGTGGCAAGCGGTGTGCAGGACTATGAGGGACAGCAGGAAGTTGTACCACTTATGATGGACGCCTGATGCGATGGGGGGGTTGAGTCAGTCTTCATCTGGGTGCCACCTCTGACCATACTGCCGTGGGCGACCCTACTAGGAGTGCACAACTACCAAGAGTATGCTGTTCAGGGAAGGTCCCTTGTATCCAAGTGTGACGTTGTGGTTTACAATCAAGAAGAATTTATAGAAATCAGCATGGAGAGATGGCTCACAGATGGACCTGACCACAATCTACCCCTTGCATGTATAAAACTAATAACTTTTCCCACACTCTGTACTGGTAGCATGCCCAAGGGTGTTGGCTGTCATTTGAACTTGAACTCTAGAAGTTTTTTTCTCCTTGCTGATTAGTTCTTGGTTCCTGTCCTATATTGCTGTTTTCTCTTTCCTTTTAACTTTCTTTTCATCAATTAATCTAAGTGCCTTGAAGCATCTGTGTCTTCCAAAAAACAAACTAAATAATTTATGTAGCAAATTCAATTCAATTCAATTTTATTTATATAGCGCCTTTAACACGGAGCACGGTCACAAAGCGCTTTACATAGTCCAGGGCCCACAGTCCCCAGAGAGTAAGCCAAAGGCGAC
>JAACJT020001793.1:0-13838 GCA_009936485.2 Gymnarchus niloticus | reverse complement strand
TTTGTCCTGCCCAGTGCTGGCCTGAGGAGGATGGGCTTCCCCTTTGAGTCTGGTTCCTCCCAAGGTTTCTTTCTCCTTAGGGAGTTTATCCTTGCCACTGTCGCCTTTTGCTTACTCTCTGGGGACTGTGGGCCCGGGACTACGTAAAGCGCTTTGTGACCATGCTTCGGGTTAAAGGCGTTATATAAATAAAATTGAATTGAATTTAAAAAAATCTAAAAAATTCCTTTATTCATCAAGATGCATTTGCGATTATTGAGAATATTTTACAATTCTGCACAAGCCTCTCAATTAAACCATTACTAGCAGGGTAATATGAAGAAGATTTTAGCCGAGGCAGTAGTGTAGAAATGAATGATTTCAAGCCATCTAGCATACACATACATCGCTACCAAAAATATCTGTCTGTGATCCTCAGCAAAGTCTGTATGTATTTTCTCTCAAGTCAAGTGGATTTATTGTCATATCATCTATACAGGACAGTACAGTGACACAAAATTTCATTCCCCTGGCCATGGTGCAACATGGAACAAAACAAGGGCTATATTTACATTTACACTTTGGGGTGACCTCACATTCCAGAGCCCCAACTTCAGCCTGACCTCACAGGTACTTTGTGACAATGGTTCTAAATTGATATTTATCAGGTTATTAAAGCAGATATTGTTATGGAGTAGCCTTCTACGATTAAAGCTGTGGGAAACAGACACACTCTCAATATTATGAGGAACAACCAAGTCAAGACTGCTGCGAAGTGAGTGATCAATGTTAATCGATACTTGTTCAAGCTCAAATTCATTTGTAAGTTTAATCTGGGGGAATGTTGGGGGAAGCCTGTTAACAGTATCAGCTGCAGTTTTAAGAAATTGTGGAGCTCCTCCGGCATCAAAGTGGCAAAAAACTCCTCCATGAGTTTAGCAGCATTGGTGGTGACACTCTGGTCGGGAACCGCATACACCTTGGGCTACAAAATAATTCATTGGCCACAAGTATGTAGCATTTCCTGGCATTTCTGCAGGGAAAAGGGCCCAAGATGTCCACCCCCACTCTCTCCATGGGGTCAGCCACCAGGTACAGTTCCAGGGATGGCCAGGACTGCTGGCTCAGACCCTTTTTTCTTGCATGAAGTCATGTTCTGTTTTAAAACACCAATATAATCACAGAAATAGTGCTGGACAGTAAACTATGTGAAACAGAAGGCCACACCACTAAGGAACTAATTCATAATGATTAATTAAAAAAAAATTGGCTGCCGAGCTCAGAACCTGGCGACTTCAATTCAGTTAAATTTTTACTTATATAGTGTCTTTAACAAGATGCACTGTCACAAAATGCCTTACATAGTCCCCGGCCCAGGGTCCCCAGAGAGTAAGCCAACGGTGACAGTGGCAAGGAAAAACTCCCTCAGAAGGAAGAAACCTTAGGAGGAACCAGAATCAAGGGGGAAGCCTATCCTCCTATGGCTGGCACCGGGCAGCACAAATGAATTAATACAAATAAGAACAATGTTGTAACAGTTGGGAGGACAACAGGGTATTGGAGGTTGCAGTCCAGTGATCAGAGCAGGTTCGGTGGCTCAAAAGGCAGTAAGCCAGCCAGACTGGACAGCTGAAGTGGAGGGAGGGCGTGGTAGGCCAGCAGACAATAGAAGGATCTCTTCAATCCGAACCTCTGCGGGAAGTACTCCAAAAAGGGGTGCACAGGGGAAAGAGAATGTGTATGAGCAGAGTAACAATTTAAGGCAGCAAAATAATTCCAAATAAAATAGCAAGAGCCCCAGCATAACTATATATCGCTACATAACTATGAGGGAGAGACTAATGGGGACACAGGCATGAGGAATGCTTGAACGCCAGCCCTCTAACAACACATAGAACATGTGAAGCAGGAGTGACAGCACGGACAGAACACTTCATCCAAAGTCAATGGCACTGATCCCCACCCAGCTCTACACCTCAGCCTATAGTTGGGGAGTGAGTAACTACCTAAGGTGTCTGTAAGTTGTTATTGAGGGCCTATCAAAACAGATTTGTGATTGTACCAAACAACACAAGACTTTTGAAAGGCACTGCAAAGACTATAAGACTAACCTAGAGTATAATTACGTGTTGATTTTGTTTACTATTAAAAGTAGCATGTTTAGAAATTTAGCATAGCGCAGACTCTGGGTGAGTAGGTCCATCACAGCATAGTGTAGGCTCTGTACTCCAGATGAATTACATCACCAAATTATATTCTTAAATGAAAAAACTGAGGCCTGTTAGAAAGTGTAAAATTTTGTGGAATCAGGAGCAATTTATGTAAGGCATTTCAATGGGGAAAAAAAAAAAAGTTTCACATCAACGGGAATCGTGAAATTTTATGTTAACAGTGTTTAATTTCCCTTTTTGGCTGTGGTTTGACCTTTTCTCTGAAAATAAAAATGCATTACTGATTGTGGCCTTTCCTGCTTAAAACACAGGAAATAAAAAAAGACAACACAGCATAGTCTGAAACAGTCTTTTGTTCTAAATAGGATAGCAGTGTAAAAGGTAGTAACACTAATTATTTCTTGTGTTTCCAAAAATGAAACATTTAATAAGCAATGACATTTCACAGAGTTTTCAAACAAAACAAAATGAACACGGTATGATTCACAGTTCCTGGTTCTTTCATAAGAAGTAGCAGACCAAGACGTCCTGAAATGCCACTTAAATATTTTCCAAATATATCAGTATATATACCAGAACATTTTGTTGCGTGTGTGTGTGTGTGTTTAAAGTGTAGATAACAAATCTTACACACATAACTCTTACATTAAAATCATATTACTTTTCATAAATAATGAATATTAACTTTCTTCATTGCTTGATTGGATGTATGATATTAATAAACAATTGGATGAATGATCAGTTTAAGATATCATGAAAAACTATTTTATTAATTGGCAAAATTCTCATGTCAGTGACTAGCAAGCTAATAGCCAACATAGTAGCAAACAGAATTAAAAGTCAGCTGCAAAAGATACTACATTTCACCATATTTATAAACAGTTTTATCATAACACATACATACATACATCCAGTACAGGGTTGTGGAAATATATAACAAATGTAATATATAAAAATAACATACACAAAACACACACGTTTGTATTTCTAACCTTGTGGGGATCTTCCATTCATTTCTATGGGCATAACACTAAATCCTAACTATGACAACCTTAACCCTTACCCAGCCATAACCTTAAGCATAAGTAACCCAGAAAAATACAATACTTTTGGCTCTTTTGGTTTTTTGATTGCATTCACAAATTTTCATAAAATTGAGTTTTCTCTTGTGGGGACATGACATTGTCATGTCCCCACAAGGTAAAAATGTAGGGTTTATGTTACCTCTTGGGGACATTTTGTCCCCACAACATAATATAAACATGGTACACAAACACACATACACACAAACACACTCAAGGCCAATTTCCTCTTTCTCAGAAAAAGCAACACTCATAGGATTTTCATATGCTGCAGTGTGTTGTTTACAGAGAATAGTGCAGTAAGCAAACTTCCAATCAGTTCTGTTGTTGATAAGATAGATCAGAGATACATGGCTTATTAAAGCTAACGGGAAAGCCATAAGTGCAAAGATAACAGTTTAGACAACAATGGTTTGCCTTACTTGTTAATCAGCCCTTGAACTGGAGACAAAAGGGTGTCTTACCTTGTACTCTGTAGAAGTACACAAGTGGCCACTCGGGGTATAAGTGAGCGTATGTGCGTGTGTTTTGTATTGAAGGAGATGATTAGGCTGTAGAAGCTTATTATACATAATTTCAATCTGACAACAGAACCCCATTTCTTTTTCTCCCTACTATCTCCTTCTACATATAAAAACATTCAAGATTGTTTTTGACAAACCATTATGAAAGACTGCGTAAAAAAGTCCATATCGAGCGGCCTTATTTCCGGAAATTTCTGAGGTCACTGTACACTTCATTCTGTACCCCCTGCAATTCCTATAATAAACAAACAATGAAGATTATTAGTCTATAATGAAAGTGTAATTGAAAGCTATAAACTGGTAGAGCGATTGATCCTGGGATTTTTAACAAATGCTCTTGTAATTTTTAAACATTTCACTGTACAAAAGACTGAAATTTTAAGCTGGGTATAGAAAATTAAACTACAAAAAGTGTGGCAACTATGCAATAAGAAAGAGCACATGCTAGTTGTCTACACCTGATATGGAGACTCTGTGAAGTCATCTTTCTTCTTTTTTGATGACGCTTGCATTTTCTCTTTACCTAAAGAAGTTTGTGAAAATGTCATTGAACATTACACACAAATAAATCATATTGGCTCCTTGATTTTTTACCCTGTGATGTAAAGGATTTACATATTAGAGTGTGAGTAGGAAGATATCCATAATAGTCATATGCAATATCTATGTTGTACAAATACAGTATTGCAAATAATTAAATCTACATTGAATGATACACAAAAAAAGTTGTGTGCGTGTCATTTTAAAAACAGTACTTTTCCTGTGAATCTTTTGTCAGATTTTCTAAACACAACTCCAGGTAGTCATGTAAACCTAAGAACTTATTTTTACTGCAGTCATAACTGCACACAGAGAATACATACACAGATACACACATACGCAAGGATCACAGTTTACCCTCCAGGGCCTCCAGATGATTCTTCTTTTTCAGATGAAAGGCAAAGAAGAAAACTGACAGTGCTATGACAACGGTGAGAACAATATCACTTATGATGATGCCCAACAAGGTACCTGTGTCTAACAAGTAGCAGTTGCCACAGTCTGAAAAAGAAAGGATAAAGGAAATAAAGGGAAACAAGCAAGAAGTCACACTACAATAGAAGAATCTGAATGTAAATCCTTTGGCTGACTGAAAACAACTTACCCTGTTGGCCCAGTACAGGACCTTAAAAATAAACAAAATAGAAACACTGAAAGCAAAGAAACCAGAAGTAACAGGGAGTGACAACAGAATATATATGCTTGAGACACTCATAGCTAAATGTATGGTGGCTGGATCCACGCATAATATAAAAAAAAATATTTTTTTTTTATATTATCTGTGAATATCTGTGTATAGCTGTGAATATTTAAAAAAAACAAAAAAAAAAACATACAATTTCTCCCTACAGCAGCAACTGTTAATGCTATAATTTTTCTTGTAACAATCAGGTCGTTAACTTATTGTGGTTACCTACCATGACTTATCTGCCTTGAATATTCTACAAAGGAAATTCAGGGTTAAGCTTTTACACCTTCTTGATGTGGCTATCTGTTTCTTAAAGGAAACAAAGCCAGTAAGTAGTTCCTGTTTATGCAACTACTTTAAAAGCAAAAAATGCTTCCATAAACAAGGTGGTTATGCATCAATTTATATCAAATAATAATCTAAATACTGGAAAAAACCATCAAAATGACACTATCCAGAATTGTGTTTTATTGGATATTATTCCACTACACTGCACATTGTTGTACGCCCTCTTTGCAAATTTCTCTGAGGGAAGGGGTGGTAAACACTGCCCTTAGGGTTTTACATGTATAAATAACTAAAAACAGACAAAAGGAAAATAGTGACATATACATATGTATTTTTGAATAACATGAAGTACATAATAAACAGGGAAGCATTTTTAAATGTAAGTAGTCACCCGTTTAGTGAAATGGTTAAAAAAATTACAAGTTGCTAAGCTTAATTTTAATCATTGCTATACTGCTAATCATGTACAATATTTCTGTTTTGATTCCATGTTGGATTTGTTTTCAGAATCCCCAAATTAACTAACATTAAAAATACAAAAGTAGAATTTGTAGTAGTGCTACTGCATTTACAGTATACAATATCCACCTGCTAATATTTGAATTGCTCTATACATTGACGCGGGCAAACTCATCATATTGTGCCTTCTATGTAGGTTTTGATGTATGTAAGCAAAGCAGACGCACTTACCAAGAAGCGCAGTCATCGGGGTCATAACACAAATAGTGTGGCCCATCGCTGACCAGACAGGTAGGAGAGAAATTCTGCCCAAATGGTGAGACCCAACACAACAGGTAATGTGCAGCTTTGTTAAATGACAAGAACGTCGAAGATGAACAGAGCTCCTTGCTAGTTTGTAAGCAACTGCCCCTGTTTAAAGGATAAGGGTCATTTTGCCCTTCAAGTGTGACTGTGTGTGTGTAGTGGGGGGCTGGGGATTTTAGGGAGGAAGTGCACAAGTTTCTATTTCAGCCTGATGAAGTCATATTTGAACAGTTCTGTTTTAGTATCTTTTTGCTAGACACATTATATTAGGCCCTTGCTGTGGGTTAAACTTAGCCCATTGTTACTGATAATTTTGCTTTTCTATGAGTAGTTTCTCCTTCTTTGCTGCCATTTCTTAATGTTTTGTTGATTTTCTTGACTCATCTCCACTCCCATGCATATTTGCTTCTACTGTCCCTGACTCACATTGCTCTATTTGCTATATAACACAGAGAAAGTTCTAAACTCATTTTTTGGTCAGGCAAGAAGGCACAAGTTTGATATGAATACCAGATATTGTCATGGTTTATTTTTAATTGAAAGAAATAAGGTTTTGCTAATTATTTTGCAAATAAAGAAGAAATGCCTCCGGCAACATTGCAGTTGCTTGTTAAATTAACCATATAAATCAAGTCATAGGAAATTTAAACTTAACTAAGTCACAAAGAATATGTAAAAAATGAATCTTCTTTGTAACAGTCTTATCATGAGTGTATTATTTGTTAATAATATAGGTCACCTAACCATGACACCCACGCTATAAGTGCCTTTAGGATTATTTTTTTTCTTGACCATCTATGAGATAAAGCTATGACAAACATTTGATAGAGATTAATCTCAGTGTTCCCCCCCCGTATTATTAGTGTCTCACAGCAATGTGCAGCACAAAACAGTTTAATCATACACTTCTGTGACAGGAACTGGTCAACTGGTAAATCAGATATAAATAAAGAGCATACCTAGTCGCACGTACCAAATCTTATCATCTTGAACATAACTTTGTATAAAAAGGCGGTGGGGGCAGAATTTGAAACTGAGACCAGTGCAACAAAATACTCGCTGTAAAGAAAATGCAAGAGACCAACAGTAAGCAAGGCAGTCTAATAAATACTATGCCTTAACAGGTCTTTTTATTTATTGTATAAGTAGAGTGATCACAGTAAAAGGCTTTTTTAAAATTTATTAATATACTGGAACTTTTTCAGATCGTGTCTGTCTATATTGTCAACATAGACAACTGGTTCAGGTTAATTACATATTAATTACATGGTTTGGAAACGATGAACTAGACCAGATGTTTATATGCTTCTAGATTTCTCCAGTTTTAATGGTGTTAGTGTCATTGGTAACTTACTAATGGTAAGTCAATAGCTAGCACAGTGCATACATCTGTTCTGACCTTCTGTGCTCTCTGTACCTCCCCATATGTCTGGATGGTGCCAGCTATGGGTACCATCCAACTTGGAAGCGTTACTTATCAATGTGGCTGCAAACTAGATTTTTAAGTTTCAGAATGATGAACCAGCTTGCGGGTGATGGATGTGACTATAACTAGCTCTTTGTATACATCATTCTTAGAACCCCTGTCACGTCTACACCTGAGCTTCAGTACGCTGGGGCCCCAGAGTAATGACCAAGGTTTTGTGTTTACTCATGTTTCTTTGTAGCATTGCTGCATTTGCCAATTGCCCTTGCCTTAATTTCTCTTATGCATTATACCTGTGTCATGATATTTGAGTCAATGCATCTTCCCTTTTCTTTGCTGTGCATTTGTTGATGTAACTGCCAGTCTTGTGCCTAGATCTCTATCCTTAGTCTTGCCCATTCAGGCCCCAATCCCCATTACCCTGTTATTGCCTTGTTTTGAGTTCATCTTTGTTAGCCCTTGTATTCCAAGCCCTGTGGTTATTTTCTTATTAAACCCCCTTTTGCACTTGTATCTGATCCTTTGCCTCTTGTGGACCTGCAACCTGCATCATCTGGTGACAACTGTGACACATTAAACCCATTTTAATTTTTAAGTTGTGCTTAATGCTGTTTTGTTTTTTTAACCATGCAATCTCATTAGCTCAGACAGCTAATGCTTTGAATTATTGGTCCTAACTACAACTTCTATTATTCATACATTAGCTTAATAGACAAGTGTGCCATATAATAACTATTGTATTTTTTCCACTTAGTATCGTCATTCTACTGATACAGTGGAGTGATGGAATTTAAGTTCAGTTTGATATGAATATTTTGCATGTATTCTTTCTTTTACACAGCCATTTTTAATAAACTTGATACTTAGGAACAGTTCTGGGAAGTTTAATATCAGACCAATCATCTGGTCCTCAGTTTATGCAGTCATTGCAGGGAGATTCCAAACCATGTCTACTCACATGCAGACTGCCCTTACTTCCCCATCTATATTTACACATATACAAGGTTCCTCCTAAAGCTGCCATGTCATTTCATCCAACATTCAGATATGGCATCTAAAGGCAAATGTTTGCTTTAAATGTATTATTTTTCATTTAAACACAAGGCACTTTTATTGCATAGTAAATTGTAAATGGATTAAGACTAAACCAACTATTCTAACCAAATAACCACTTTGTCATATCATACATGTCAAATTTGTATTTTTCTCCAGCATCCACCAATCTCCTAGGTACTTATCTATTAAAGGGTCATAGGCCTAGAGCCAATCTTGGCAGAAGGCCAGAGAACACCTTGGATACGATAAGACCAGAGGGAACATCCACACTATGAGAAGGAAAAGGATTTTATATATTTAAATGGACTTACTTGCCTTCACTTTGCAACCTCTTCCTACATAAACTCCTCTAATAAATAAAATTGAATTGAAATGGCACCTTCAACAAAGAGCATTGTCACAAAGTGCTTTACATAGTCACTGTCCCAAGGTCTGCAGGCAAAGACAACAGTGGCAAGGAATAACTCCCTCAAGTGGGAAAAAAAACATGGGAGGAACCAGACCTCTACTGCAAGATCCAAGCTGGGAACAATTTCTGCCTGCATCATCCCAGGAAAGGAAATCAAAAACCAGGTGCCAAATCCAGATTCCCAGAGGTACATGCAAAGAGTGAGGCCCACCTGCATCTTAGCCAAGCACTCTGTCACACAGGGACTAGAAATGCAGTGGAAAAAAAAGCAGCTTCTAGGTGCACCAGTATTTCTTCTGGACATTCTCCATTCACAAATTACAGTAGTAAGCATTAGACTCACCTGTGCTCTCCAAGTGGTTTCCTTCTGACCAATTACATAGCCTGACCCCATGAAGAGAAGTTCAGCCACAGAGGCAGTTGTGCCTTGATATGACTGATGCCCTCCTAGCATCAGTGTTTGACTGAGTGCAGCCCTTAGTGAATTTTAAAGTGTGTTGGCTTGCAAATCTGCAGTTAGACTGCAAAAAGTCCTTTTCAATGGTCTTATAAATGTGATTCATTGCCAGAGCCAACAACTTGTGACTGACATAGCACTGAGCCCTTCCACCATCCTGAGTCAGGAATGCTCTCAACCCACTTAATGCATCGGTTCGTACATTAAAAGGGCCAGAGAAGTCAGGGGCTATCAACAGGGGGCCACCATAGAACACAGCCTCGATATGCAAGAATGCCACCTGGCATGGATTATTCAGCTTAACTGCAACTTGAGCACATTCTTGAATGCGCTCTGCAACACATAGACCAGAGTACCCAGACTTTCAGACCCCTATAGCTTAAAACACAGCCAAACACCATGTTGTAAAACCATCAACTACATTAAAGAATAGAATTGAAGCTTTCCCGAATGCTCTATCACCCTTGATGCAGACTCTTCGTTTCAACTATAGTATTCCTTCATTTAAGGAATAACATTTGCCTAAATAAAGTTTGTTTTATTAAAGAACAACATTATAAAAAAAGGCAGATCAGCTATGACGAGCCACTATTCATAATCACTACTAATCAAAAATTTCTGTTACACGTACCAGCAGACTCCAGGCAGAGAGAACACCTGGAGAAAGTGTAGCAAGGAAAAGGACATGGAAACCAGGAACAGATTGGGGAGCACTCTGTACAGTGGTGCACGGCCAGAGGAGCATCGGGAACAATACGACTCACAAGAAGCACCCAGGAACATGCAACTCTGAAAGGACAACACCTGAAACATGCCACCACATGGAAAAACTAAGAGCGAACAACAGAGCAAAAGACACACAACAGGCTGGAGACACAGACCAAGACTCCAGGTAGGATGAAGAAGGGGCAGACCAGAACTCCAAGGAGACTACAGAGAACCAGGACACGACTTCAGTGAGCACAGGTACAAGAACAGGATTCCGGGGGGGACAGGCACACTGGAACAACAGAACCTGGAACAGGGGAAAGCATGTCCACCCACAGGCAGAGTACCCATAGACCAAGGTACCCCTTATCTTCATAGGGTGGATCATTCTTGGCAACCCACTAACATATAGTAATACCAGCTACTCAGACATACCTTGGTGGGGCCTAGCTGTCCAAGGGAGCAGCAAACAAGGCAGTATGCTCAAACAAGACCCAACCAGGAACCCTCTAGACCAAGACTGCCTTAAAAAAAAAAAAAAAACTGGGCTGACACACGTAAAAAGGGCTAGGATAACCAGGCAACCACATGCTTAACAAGGCACAAAGCACCAGGTGCGTAACAAGGCAATCAGCATCACCACAGCAACCAGGTGCAGCACAAGTAAACCAAGCAGCAGGGGGAGGAGACAGGAAACAAGGGAAGAAGGGCACAACAATTTGATCATTAATTAAATCCCCAAATTACAAATGATTAACGTAAGATTAGTGATGCAAAATTTAAGAGTTCACTAGGCCAAGTTCCCTCAGTGATCACAGGACTGCAAATGCCACCGCAATTGTCAAATACTGTGTCGGGACAGACACGGACCATCAAAGTTGTGGTTGCAACTCCCAAAGGATCCCACAATCATTCCCCTAGGTAGGTGGCAGGCTCCCTCATCAACACTGCCACCCATCCTGCCCCAGTGGCTTATCCTCCACTAGGCCCAAAAGTCAACTGTCTCTCCCCTGACTTATTCCTGCTTCTTTATGCCCCAGAGCAGCTACTCGCCAGCATGTGCCAGTTGTGGCTCCTCCCGTAGTCCACACTAGTTGTGTGGAATGCAGGGTACAATTAAGGGAAGCTATGGGTGCTTAGGATCTTATGATCAGGAGGTGTGACACACCCAGATTGTTACAACTGTTTCTAATAAAATTAAACCAAACCTAACCAGCAACTCATTGATACAGGGTGTGGGATATGCATAGGACCCATAGGGAACTACATGGAAAACCCAGCTTTTAAGTGGGCATGGATCTTGCTTCAGTGGTTCCTTAATGAGGCCCAGGATGCCCTGAGGCATTCAACTGTACAAGAATTCAAAAAGAGAGCCTGGTGAAGGACTGGGGAACTTCAGAAATAGCCTTATAACATCTTTCTGTTTGTCCTAATTTCTTGAATCTGTGTGAACGAGGAAATAAACCATAAATCAATGAAATATGTAATTTTTTAGTATTTGGTGTCTAAAGTGCATCACAATTATTGACAACACATTAAAGGTAATTTAGATTATCTAAAGTCTCAGGATTAGTAAAGAGTAGTGGAGTACGTGATGGAAATCAATAGAAACACTAGAAGTACATGCATAGTGGAAACAGTCAGGCCTACTTAGATTTTACAACAAGCTGTGATAGACAAGTTGACTGATTTATAATTGCATTATCAAAGCTCTGTCATGTCACTACCACTATCGCAGCGTATAACACATGAAATGGCATATGGAGACAAAAGAATGATGACTCTTACCACACAGTTACCAAATTGTGGACCTTGGCCAAGTTACAGGGGTTTTAAAATTTTGAGGGAAACAGAGATATTTAATATATTATTCAGCTGTCTTGTGACAATACATTTAAAACCAAACATTTGGCAGCATGGAACTTACTGAGTTTGGAACTCAATCAAATATGAACATTTTAGTGGTTACATTTTAAGTGCTAAACCTCAGCAAATCCAATTTAAATTTGCAACATATCTTTTGAAAGCTGCGTTTTTGGTGATTGCTGAGAAAAGCAAGTACCTAATTAATATCAATGTGGAAAGAGGGTGGTGGAGTCCAGTCTAATCACAGGGTTTGGGTAGTTGTGCAGAGCCCATATAATTAAAAATGAAATAAAATATTTCTCTTTCAATTTATGTATATTATTTTCTCAGATGGCCACTAAGTTATGAGGACATAAATACTCATTTAAATTATTTGGATCTAACAACTTATCACATCTGCACCAGCACTCTGGCCTTCTAGGTCCCTGGAGTAATGACTGGGGTTTCATGTGTGGCCATCATGTTTCCTCATTTCCTTGCTGTATTTACCAATTGTCCTTGATCTGATTTCCCTTATGTGTTCCTCCTGTATATCATGTTACCTAAGTCAGTGTCACTGCCAGTTTTATTTCATTGCCAACTCATTTTGATAGTTCCCTCTTCTTGCCCTAATCTCCATGATCCTGTTCTCACCTTGTTTTCCTTTGAGCCTATTGCCATATCTACCCTTTGTATGCCCGTCAGAGCCCGGTGGTTCTTTTTTTGCATTTACCTTTATTATTAAACCCTAATTTGTACTCGTTCCTGCATCCTTGCCACCAGTGTCTCTTGACCTGCACTCCATGCCCAGCGACAGCCGTGACACAACTTAATTGGAGTTGTTAGGTATTTCTTGTAGCCTAAGTGCACCATGAACCAAGAAAGTTTGGTAACCTGTACTATAATTGTTATAGGACAGCCTGACGGTTGGGAGGGAGAGGGAGGCAAAAGCAGGGTGGTGTCCACGGTGATGTTTTTCATTTCCAGTGCAGTGCAGTGCAAAAACTCCCAAGACCACAACAAATGGGTGGAAAAAAAGCAAACCCTTCCAACAAATTAAATCAAAAGAATATTTTACAAAAACAAAAATACATAACTGTGCTGTCCAAAACCACACCAGACTGCACAGCTCTGCCCTACACATACATGAATGCTTCAAAAGTAGCATTAATTCCAACTTAGAAACAACAGCAAAAGACTCACAACAACTAACTAGAACCAACCTGCCTTTCTACTTATATAGAGAGAGCTCCGCCCATAGCTAAACCATTTTATTATCAATTAGCAGTTACAACAATCATTACATGTATTATTTCTTCAATATTAAAACAAATACAAAATTTTATTATTGAATATTACCAGTTAAAAAGAATACCAGTTAACCTCATTTCCCTAAGCAGTTTTACTGCCATTTTACATTATGTCAAAATGGTAGTGGCCCACTTCCTACCAAACAGAATAGCTATCTTCTTCTCCTGCTTGGGGGGGGGACCACAGAACAAGGTAAGGTATCTGCATTCACTTAAAATATGCAACCTTTGCTTTATCATAGTTTAACCTGTGACAGTAAGCATTAAATTTCCTATTTAGAATGCTGAGTAGAGATGTTTAGAAAGTTGGGGCTCAAAATGAAGACAGCAATTTTAAAAATAATTTATGAGACACAAAAATGTTGCTTTTAAAAGGGAAGTGTACTGTTGTCCTTTAAGAAAAATAGTTTCTGCATTTGTATTCAAAACATATATGTTGAATAAGGTTCCTGTCAGCTGTAAAGGCTGTTGCATGTTGTTGTTTAGTCATGCAGTTGTGTCCGACTCTTCGCAACTCCATGGACCACAGCACGCCAGGCTGCCCTGTCCTCCACTGCCTCTCGGAGCCTGCCCAAACTCATGTTCATTGT
>JAACJT020001792.1:0-13843 GCA_009936485.2 Gymnarchus niloticus | reverse complement strand
TTACTCTCTGGGGACTGTGGGCCCGGGACTATGTAAAGCGCTTTGTGACCGTGCTCCGTGTTAAAAGCGCTATATAACTAAAATTGAATTGAATTGAATTGAATCTAAACATGCAGAAGGAAAGCACATGAATTCACATGTGATTGAATATATTGTGAGAGTAATTCCAATGCTCTTTGAGGTTAATACATCCTTATTTAGGCGAAATATGTAACACAGAGACTGTATATGCCAGCTGTGCTTCTGCAACACAGATCAGGACATTTCATGTGATGAGTCTGCACAAACCTGCGGAAGTGAGCGCTAACGGAAGTGAGCGAGTGACACTGATATAGTATCCTGTGCGACCGTAGCTTGTTCACAACTGTCCATCTGCCTGCCTGGACCCTCCAAGCCAATGGGGGCAGCACGAGATGTGTCCTGAACACGAGAGCTGAGTATAGTCCCCTCTGCTTTTGGCAAGATGCCTTGAGGTTCTTGGTGGTTTTTCAATATGCCATTACTTGTCTATAGCGTAATTTAGGCAATACCACCGCATGTTGTTATCAAAGATAATTTTAGGCGGGATAAAAACTGTGTGTCAGGGTGGGGACTTGCGTTATAACCACGGAATTCTGTCCACAACCACCCACTTACATACTTTTACACCATCCTTGAACCTAGACACTGTGGACAAATATTATCTCAAGAGTATCAGGGCAATGTCAGACAAGTTTTGCGCTGAAATCAGCTACTCCCTGATTGTGACGCTCTTTGGAATGTGCTGCGCATCCACACTGACTGCAGAAAGAGAAGCTACGTTTTGTCTGCTGAATGAAAGTCTTGAGATGGGATGAGAGGTATGATTATCAACTGGTGACCATAAATGAAATTTGTTCGGGTCACATTATTAACATGTTTGGTTTGAAAGCTATATTGTTTCACACTCTGACAAAGGCAGCAGTTTGATTTCTCTCTCCAAAACCTCAAATTACAATGAATTGGGATATCCAGGAGCTTTTAGTATTTATTCATTCTAAATGATAGAGGTCCATGGAACTGCATATTTTTATATCACATAAAATATGCCCACCTCTGGCTCTGCATGTTCTCCCGCTGCATGTATAAGTTTACTTCAGGTACTTTCACATTCCTCTCCTGATTTGCTCTCTCCAAGTCCAAGCACACGCAGTTAGCTGAACTGATATCCCTAAATTGCCCATAGTGTGTGATTGCTAGTGTATGTGCCCTATGATGAACTACCATCCTTTCTAGGGTGTTTCCATGCTTTTCATTGTTTTCTACATGGCATGGCATAGGTTTCAATCCCTCCTGTGATCCTATGCTGTATTATCAGTTGGAAGATGGATGGATGGATGGATGGATGGATATGAAATAGGCACAATGTGCACTGATATATTAAATAAGCCGACTGAAATACTGAAGTGCATGGTTTATGTATAACAGATTTGATTTCTGCTAAGAAATTTTGACACTGAGATTCCTTAAGGCACCTATGGGGAAGAACAGAGAGCCTTTGGGACCAAACAGATGGCCAGTCTCCCGACGCTGCTGGGACTGGCTTACCATGTACATTCCAGGCTGGAGATGTAACGTAGATGTGCTGTCAGGCCAGGGCTACAAAGTCTTGATTGTGTGACCCTGACTTTGCTGACCACTAGCATTGCCCCATCACTGTCTTGCTGAAATGCTGGCTGCAGCAGACACAGTGAATTAGTATCATTTCTTTATATGTAGCCTATTTTCCAAGACTTTTCCAAGAAAGGCTTACTGCCTGAGGAATTGCCTTTCTATGTTCAGATGAGATGATGGTGCACTTGCTAAAGCTAATCTAAAAATAAACTCATACCATGTGTACAGCTTCGAGCTACAGTTTTTTGTTTTTTTTTTAATATTTGTGTTAAAACAAAACAACAAAAAAAAAACGACTTCTGTTTTATCCACTGTGGAATTACAGAACTTTGATTTGATGACAATATGTTACATGTCAGGCGTATCCTGTTTTGTGGAAACAATACTTTGACTGAATTTAATTCATTGTCAGGTTTTTATTGCCACAATATGCATCTACTCTGTAAAATGCCTATTTATCGCTTTATAACTTCCTGATATTTCAGTCTCCAAGCATGCCAAATACAATACAGGACTCCATTCATTTTAAAGCTTTAATATTTAAGTATGGTTTTATGCAGTTGAATTAAGTTGCACATACATAAAGTAGAATGAATTTATAATAAAGTTCACCTCCTTAGTACCTTAGACAGAGTACTGTTCCTCTTTGGTGAGGTGCAGAACACTCAGACACACACACACACACACACACACACACACACACACACACACACACACACACTTCCTCTCAGTAGTTATTTTCGATTGGACCTCCACCATCAAACACCACAGCTAACTGAAACTTCAGGACATGATTAAGAGCGGATGCATGTAGACTTGGAAGCTTTAGAGACGCTCCTGCTTGTCTCACATTGTTTTCTGGCTTGATCTCAGTTGTAGACTCAGGAAATAAAGCATAAAACCTGGCCAAAAACATGTAAAAGGAAGCCAAGACAAATCAAAACATTTCAAACAGTACGCCTTCAGAAATGTTTTAAATATTCAGAAATATACTTTTACTGCAATAAGCTTGTATAACTGAAGAACATCAGCATCAGTATCATGGCTACATTTTTCTGTTATATCTTGTCCTCCATAATTTGATTTAGAACGTATAACAAAGTCATTACTGAGCGTTTAGCAGGAATTTAAAGATTGTGCAGCCGCTGTCTGACTAAGTGGTACATTCTGACCCCACATCACCACAAGTGTCAAATTTCAACTTAGTTAGTAACTGGTTAAATCTGCAGACTACACATAATTGCATCACATAATAAACACTATCCTGAGTGTTGACATTCAGCTTGAATCATGAATCAGACATGGTGCTAGAGCTGTAAATATAACATTGGGGAACTGCTCTCATTAGGGGCTAAATCTCAAAGGCACTCCTTTGTTGGGATTACAATTTAAGTCAAAAAATATATCTGTGATAACAAAATTATTACTAAGAGTAATCTGAAGTGTTAAATTAGACTCATAAGGACAAAACGCATTAGCACATTTCACTTGGTAATCAAGGTGGTGAATATAATTAAGATTTGAAGGCCATAGAGTTTTCTGTGACAGGCAGACAAGCAGGCAGACCACTAGACAGACAGACAGGCAGGCAGGCAAGCAAACAAACATAGATGAAGTATTTAAAATTCAGTAGATTTCTATTTCATCATTTTCCAGTAAAAGGATGACAATTATTTTTATCTGACAAAAAGAAGCACTTTCTTTGACAGGCGACAATGTTCATGTTTATCATTTAATAATTGAACTATTTCCTTATATTCCACCTGTGTAAAACTCCTGTCCATCATCATCATGACAGCCTTCATCTGAATGTCCATATTTGAAGACAGTCAGACTTTTTCTCAAAAAAGCCATGTTTGCTGTGACATTAATCGCTTTCCAACACAGTACAATCAAAGGCCCTAATATGTCACATGTTGGCCCAGAGCCTTACAGTGTCTGACAACTTCCTGCAGCGTGTGGCCAGCAGATTGTTGATAAAGAGCCTCCGGGAGTCTGTCAGCCTTCCCCAGCTCCTGGATCCGGATGCTCCAGGCTTTCTCGCTGGTCACAGGCAGAGCCCCATCCTTCCTTCATCTTCTCTGCTCTTCCGAGTCACCAGCATGGCCCTTGCCAGACGAGGCTGAGTCAGCCTCCGGATCCGGACAGGCAGCTGTGGATGTGTGGGTGGCTGCATGGAGGGGAGGGTGTAGCGTGGACCAGAACAGAACCTGAGCTGGCCCAGAACCAGTCTCTCATTCTTATCACAATGACCCTCTTGATGGAAACCGGAGGTGTAGCTAATGGCCTCTATTCATCATCCATGGATTAATCATACTTGTTATTAAATTAATGGTCTTTGAAACATCAGGATTCCGTTGAATAAGCAATAATTATTGTCACAGTCTTCAAATGATTACAGGAAACCATTATACAACGGTAAAACAGATGCGCACTGATTAAAACCCATCCACTCACCAACACACACATTCGCTCAAATGCAAAAATATTTCTGTAATGTGCCTAAACTACAGTAATGCACGTTAATTTTCACTTTTGGCATTGTAAAGCTGACTTTGCTTTATGAATTGTAAGCCATTCCCAAGATATTTCAAGGGAATTTTCCATTCCGATGAGTTTGCGCAGAAACGGCATGCATGTAGTAGTCCTTGAAGAGCTGGCATTACTTTCTTAAAGAATGAACATCACATCACCACCAGTGAGACCCGGAGAGACGGGGGGCTCTTCTTTCGGGGAACCTCATTTAACCATACGTAAAACTAAATTTTACAAAACATATTTGCTGCTAGCGCATGCTATTATACCGATTTTGGACCATTTAACACTCTAAAATGAATACAAATGTATTTGTGTAACGTAATGTGTATGTTAGAATAATATTTTATATATTAGATTGCAATAGCATTGCGGTTAATCATATTTATTCTTTTATCCGTAATCTGAAAGAATGCACTTAATTTAAACCTCTCCAATAAAACACAAAAGGTACAAAATACGTAAATTAATCTATAACAAAATAATCTATGAATTAGGCCTATTTTGTTTTATACTCCGTATTATTTGAAAACTTTATATGGAATATATCGCTTCATCAACTAACAGTACTTTAAGTGTAAAAATTCAGCGCACCTGCGTGGTTTAGGAGGCATAGGCTACCGTAATAAAGAAAATACGTGTCCGCGAGAATAACACAAAATGTTCATTGCTTTGACTGCTTTTTCAACGTTTAAAGGTAGTTACGTTACTATACTGAAGAAATAAACTTAGTTTCACACTGAATTAATTGTATAATTATATTTGTAATTTGGCAAAAAAAAAAACAAAAAAAAAAAAAGGCTGAAGAGGTCACGTGGTCAGTAGTGATAATAAGTCTCTGTTCGGTTTCGTCAGCAAGCTTACTCCTCTTTTACATGTATTTCTAACAAACCCACGCGAATGGTTCAGCAGCTTCCCCTTTCATTCTGAGTTTCCTCATTTGTGTCTCATGATTGCAGCTTTTCCTTGCTCTCTGATATTTGTTTTGGAGCCTTCTATACGTAGCCGAAAGACGACACGTCGATGGGAACGGTGAGAAATATCATCACTGTCTTTTTAAATCCCGCAACCTATAGCGTGTGAACTTGAATAAACATTTAGCTATATCGAAATTCATCCATCCATCTTGTAACCGCTCATTCTGGCCTGGGGGGTGGGGAGAGTGAGGGCCGGAGCCTATTTCAGGCAGCAAAGGGCACAAGGCAAGGGTACACCATGGACAAGATGCCAATCCATCGCACTGCACATACACACTCACACACAAACACACCATGGGAAACCAATCAGCTTATCTGCATGTCCTTGGACTGCGGGAGGAAAACACGGTACTTAGAGGAAAAACATACGACAGGGGGACAACATGCCATCTAGTTGTGTTCAGTAGGCATAACTGGGTAATGAGAAAAAGCATTTAAAGATTGAAACAATGCACAATGCTTTAATTGTTGGCTTTTAGAATTTGGTAAATGCCCAGGTTAATAGGAAATGTTAAAATAAAAAGCACGATGCAACTGTCACGGTTGCATCAAGACAAGTGTCCATTCACAGGGAGAACATGCAAACTCAAAAAACATAGCGTAGGAGGTATCAGACCCCCAACCCTGGCGGTATGAGGCAATAATGCTACCCACTGAGCCCACTTCAAATATCTAAATAATGCTCAAAATAAAGAAATACACAGTGACGAATACTGAAATTAGCGAACCGGCACGTTTTAATGTTTTATTTCTGTAGTCCTGCATACTGATATTTCATTTTCGTATAACCCTACATTTTCCAGTTTGAAAAAAAAAAATAAAATGAAGCGATATTGAAATATAACACCACACGAATATTTATATGATCTGTGAGGTTATAAGTACAAAAAAAAAAACTTTAAAATGAAACGAGGAAACTGTACACTATTAAACGTTGCGTTATAAACGCAATAAAGTTATGCGAATCGAGCAGGTACAGGTCAGCGGGTTTAACGAGATTTGTATTTGAAATGTCATTAGGCATATTTATTTAAATCACATTTGCTTATCGCAGGCCCATCGCACATTTTTAAATGTGCCGTATCCGATACCAAAATGAAAAAACAAAGATACAGATTAACTTCAGCGAAACGCCTAAGAACATAAACTATCATGACCTGGTATTTGAACACAACGGGATACGTTCACCTTTGAAATAAGATTTTTACGTATGATAATTAGTAATAATAATAATAACGACGAAATTCGCTTCGGCAGCACATGCATATACCGAAATTCGAACGATCCAGAGAAGATTAGCACGGCCCCCTGCGCAAGGATGACACGGAAAAAAAAATAAAATAAAATAATCTTTACTGTCTGTGTCATGTGCAGCAGTACTGCCATTATAATTACAACGTAATTAGGAATATTCTGTAAGCTCCAAATTAACAAACCAAACGCGATTTTTATAATAGTATGCGGGAAATGAGGAAACACGAATTTATCCGATCTGTTTTCAACTCCACAGTTCTAATATTGGTAATTTCGAGAGACACATCCCGGAAAATCAATACCGTCTTATATCAATTGGCTCGAAAGAATCTAATAGCATCATAAAAATAACAATTAACATTAATTTAACAGGCACAAACTAAACTTTAACACAAGAGTGTACGCATACATTGCCGACCACAAAATGAAAGCAACATTATGATACCACATCTTGTTGTTAAAAGTCGTTAATGTGCCTTTAAATGAATCCGAGAGTCATTATATGTTATACTACAAATACCACCCGTGTTACAAACAGCAAAGGAAAAATCGGATTCGCATTCCTTAATCTAAGTTTAATTCCAGAAAACCCACTACATCTCCATATCCGTTACTTCTGGCGATATCGATCGGCCGCCGATGTCCGTTGTCTCGCGCGTGGACATCGGCGCCATGATCTACTAAGACCTTCACGGTGTCCAGGAAGCCTCCCCTGGCGGCGTCGTGCAGCGGCGTAGCGCCGGTGTGGCAGTCCCGTACGTTGGGATCGGCTCCGTGCCTGAGCAGCAGCTGCGCCACGGAGGTGCTTCCCATCATCATCACCTGAGCAGAACAGACTGGTGTGCATCCGCATTCCGGGAAATGCGTGCGCGCCTTCGTGTGTGTAAAACCACAGTCGTGAAATATTACAACACTTGGGATCTTTTAAAAACCAATACAAAAACAATATAAAATTGTGCAGTGGATATGACTGCATAATAATAATAATAATAATACAACTGACATATCAACATTAGTATTAATGTTAAATTGTATTACTATATATAGCGTTTCTTACTACCGTTCTCGATTTTACAGTTGAGTTCATATACATTTTTGTTTATATAGCCTTAGTCTGGATCTACCATACAGAGTTAATCATAAAAACATACATATACAATTCAGTCTAAAATTATAGTGCACCTAATTCTATGTCCGTGATGAATGACTGGCTGTCTTCATCGCGTCTGTTAGTATAACCATTAAGTTATACTTGTTCATACGTTTTTCAGTTGCGCCCAATGAAAAGCTGTTCTAAATGTATTTTTTATTTTACTTGTATTTTAATTCTCTCTTCTACAAAATGTGTTTACCACTAATTTATTCCCTAGCCCCGACATCAATGTATTAATACTCTGTATAGTGTACTGCATTAGATTCCATACAAAAATGTAACAGCCGTTAACAATTATAGTCCGAATATGGTCTTACACTCTTCCTGCTGGATTTTTTTTTTTTACATTTTGTTTTTCAAAAATTACATTTGGACCAAATAATTCAGTTTTTAACGAAAATGAATAATTTATGAGTAAACGTGACTTTGTAATACCAATAAATAAACCAAACAACGGTACAATTCCGTTATAATATACGATATTAATAACGTAACAAGTACATAATAATATTGATCTTATTTCAAAATGAGCGGTAACAGTATAACAGAGGGCCTACATAGTAAATGGCAGTTTTCTTAATTTCTTTTAAACCACTAATTATGTGATTCGATGGACTAAACTATCCTGAAAATGCCGAGCTTATAAAATGAGAATAATAACAGAACAAATGTCACATGATTTTCATCTGAATTCTCATAGTAGTAACAATGTGATAAATATTGGCTTTATTTAATTGCATGTCGTTTTTGGTTTTTTTAAGCACTGATTATGTGATGCAGAAAGATGAAAATATCCTGTATGGAAACGCATAGATTATAAAATATTGATTACATCGGAACAAATATTTTAATATTGATCATATTTCTAAAACAGTAGTTACAATGCAATATTTGTCTTTGTTTGTCTTTCAAGCACTGATTATGGCGCCGTAAAACGAAACTATCTTGAAAACACAAGCTATATAAAATATTAACCATAACGGAAAAATATATAAGAATGCAGAAAACAACTTAAAAACAGTACTATGTGAAATATGGCCTATATTAATTTGTTCTTTTTTTAGCATTGATTGTGTGATTCAGTTAAACTAAGCTGCAGAGCTTATAAGGTGGCTCTGCTTGGACAGTCGGGGCACCGACCTGAAGAGGCGTCCGTCCATATCTATTGACGGCATTGGCATCAGCTCCCGTCTGAAGCAAAAGTTCGACTCTGTCGCGGTTTCCCGTGGCGGCGGCCGAAGTCAATTCATCCCCAGCATCCATCTTGATTACCGCTAAACTGCGCTCCGCGCTGGTATTTAAGGTCTGTCCCTTCTGACAGGTACGACGTCAACGCTTCAAAGTGCATGGCAGCTTGAAACATCAAATCCAGTCTCAAGCCGCTGCTTTATGGGAGAACGCACTGGCTGATTAATTAAAACGGTTGCGAAAAGACGCAGAAAAGAGGCAGAACGCTCCCAGGAGTGAAATCTGTCCAGACTTGCCCCGTTCGCAAGCCGTGACGCGAGATGAAGGCGCAGACTCAGTGATCACAAAGAGGAAGCATACAGTGGCGTACATGTTTCGCTGCAAAATGATCGTATATGAAAGAGCAGCGCGTAATCCTAAAATAAGACGACTTCGTTACTACCGATGCTCCTGTCACCCTTCTGCGTTCTCGCCTCACGTTTCCGTGCCTTTTGCACGTCCGACTTTTCGATCGCTCTCCTGCCCACCGTGAAGTCCTTTCATTTTTGAATAGGAACACGCCGTGTCCTTTCTTAAAGTCGTTTTGCGATATTATTCAGACAGCGGGATCTGGCGTCTTTAGCCGGACTTTAAGTATTGAATGAGCGTATGTACAGACATATTGTTCAGTTCTCCGCGGTTCGTAAACTGGCTTAATTCTAAGAAAAAACCAGACTAAAACACCGATAGCGCAAAGTATTAAATGGGCGTATATACATATTATTCAATTCTCCGTGGTTCGTAAACTGGTTTAATTCTAAGAAAAATTCAGAATAAAATACCGATAAAGCAAAGGTCAGGTGTTTTTACACAGCGCTACATATTATGATGATACAAAGCAAACAAATCAGCTTATCTTTTCCGTGTTTTTAAAGAAGCAGTTACGTAGCATTTTATATGACAACATGCCAAAATGTATTTAAACCAAAATACCGATGAAAGGAAGAGTGTGTTTAAACTACGCTTCACAGAGAATAATTCTCACAAATAATTCTAATACGAAGTATATACAAATATTAACTCTTACTACAAAGCCTAAAATAAGTAAATGCTAAATTACAAAATATCTCATATCAGGGTTTGTTTGAAACATACATACACATTATAGGCCTTTTTATAGGTAATATTGTGAATGAAATTCAATATATTTTTATACCTTAAAGGTCAGTTTAGGTCGCTTGTGAATACCATGGGGACATTTCCATTTAACTTACTTTAAGTAATATGATAATTCTGTTTGCTAGTACTGGGATATTACTGATCCAACGAAGGAAAATAGAAACCAACTTTGAAAAATAATAGGTTAATCTATCCTCTGATAAAACAAGCGGCATTTACACTCGTTGCGTTTCTTGATTAGGCTATCGGACATGCATGGCCTGTAATTTTAACATACACTGTCACACTGTACTAAAAGCTGATGATTTTTATCTTATACTTTGTACTTGATATAGTAGAATTCATTCAGTGCAAGTTATTTTTACATATATTAATTTGACAGACGATTTTCGTGCAAGTAACACAGATAATACAATAAACATATAGCTGTCAAGTATACATTGTTTCAGTTTTCTGGTGTACTATTTCCTCGTTTATTTTATACCAGTCTTATGTGAACTATATAGTTACATTGCGGGCTGTAACTAGAGAAAATATTATTATGGCCATTAAGTTTTGGTTACTTTTTGTTTTTGAAACGACAACTGCTACATTAATTAAATTAATATTATACTACAGATGTCTTTACCGATTATAGAATTCATTCTTTTCTTGATCGTTGTCACATTTGGATGGTCTTACGGACACCTGGGCTGACCCCCGTTTTGGCCATTTGTATGTACGTATAAATTTACCTTCAGAAGCGATTGGCACAGAAACTAAAAAAATAAGTAAAATTGTGGGCTAGTCCCTTTTGGCTATATGACCATCCATTTTATTTTCTGCCTGTGTCATGTCCCATGTAATATTTCAAGCATTCGCAGGTTATTAAATATTACAAATTATTACAAAATATTATAATAAACTACATATACAAGTATATACACAGTAACAGATCTATAATATAATGTGTGAATGCAGCTTCGTCCCATATGATTTTCTGCTTTAGACAACTTTATATACAATCATAAAGTAGCCTACTATATTCGTTTCTTTCCATCAAACGAGTTTTTGTCGTGTAAATTAAAATACTTAGACTTCCTCCCACATAGAGAACCGGAAGGTTGAAAATATCACGCGATTAAAACGAAACCTATACTGCGGTAAGATGTACACATAAACCAAAAAGTACATAACTACCAACCTTATATTTAGACATGGAATTTGCACGGTGACCATGCCCTAAGAGGTGAGAATCCAGTGGACTTCAAATCTCCAGGGGTGTTTTTTTTCCCCCTAGCCCTAACTAGGGGATTTTGGTTCACGTCTGCTGTGATGTTTTTTCAGCCGTCACCGTATGTTGCATGTGTTAATACAGCAATGTAAACAGAGTTGGAACAACTATGTTGGGAAGAGCGGTGTATAAATTAAAATGAATTGAATGGAAAAAAATGTAATTAATGTATGTGTAGCGAATGTGTTTTTTTAAAAAAGATGCGGACGTGTTTTGCAATAATATTGATCTACTGATGTTGAAGTCCCAGCCTAAGAAATTCTTGCGACTGGGCGTGTTTTTGTTTGCCCATCTATAATTATAAAGCTTGCGAGGCTCACACCAAACTCGGCCTGCAAGCCTTCATGTGGGTGGGGAGATGGCTGGACATACTGTGGAAATCCCCGGGCTCTCCTCCTGTTTGAATGTTTGAAGCCTAATTGGGGAACCAAACGATCGGACATCTGCATGAATCTTTATTCATTAGTAGAGTCCAAATTTATGCTAGCATTTATTATTTCTGCGCTCGGAACGCAGCACAGCTACACGTGGGACATTTTCTGTTATAACAGTTTGCGCTCTTCGCGCTTTAGCAGAAAAGTGACCGATTTCGCATGCATGGCGTTCATACCGTTTTTCTTCTTTGCAGTCTGATATACTATTCATATGGCTATGTATATGTTTTTAAACATGGGATATGTTTATATTTTTATCTAGAAAGGTTCTCTTTAAATTTTGAGATGTAATTTTTGGAACCAAAAAAGCGTTTAATGCTGCTCTCCTGGAAACCCGTTGTTAGGTAAAAAAATCTAAGTTAATATTTTACATTTATATAGGTCTAATTTTTATTACCATATATTATTTACTATTTCCTTAACACGTTGTGACCGGGAATTGGGTCACCGTTCCTATTGCTGAATAAACATTTGTTGGTTTGCATTCATTTCTTTCTCACGTTGGAAAATTTACCAGTTTTATAATGTATCAAAACCTATTTTGAGAAATAATTTCATGTGAATTACACTGTCATCGGTTCAAATGCATCTTATGAATATTAGCAATGGTTCTTTTTGTGTATAAATCATAGAGAACTATTTCAGTGTACCGTAGTGAAAAATTCTATACAAAAGAAATTGTATTGACCATTCCAAAACAGCGGTACATTCAGTACGCAGGACAAGATAGGTCTGTTAACCTCTTCACCTGAATCACATTGTCAGTAGCCTGTAAAAATGCAGGATTTAAAGTTCCGGCTGTGAGCTCCTTCCTATACGGAGTTACTTCATTGTGTGCGTAGCCGAATGCTTGCTAATAAATGTTACTCTTGTTAAAATACTCAATTTTTAAAATGCGATAAAGAATAAAAATGGTTTAATTTTAACTCTTGAAACATGGGTCGGGGGGGTTGGGGGTACGGTGTTAGCACTGTTGCCTCACACCTCCAGGGCTGGGGTTGTGAATCCTGCCCCTGCTCTTTGCGTGTGGAGTTTGCATGTTCTTCACAGGTTTCCAGATGCTCCCGTTTCCTCCCAAAGACATGCGAATAAGGCTGATCGGCATTTGTAAATTGCCAGTACTGAGTGATTGAGTGTGTAGTATATGTGTGACTGTGCCCTGCAATGTTTTGGCACCCCAACTGGTGTATCTCATACCTTGTGCCCTAAACTGCCTCAGACAGGCTCCAGGTTCCCCCAAAACCCTGTATAGGATACGTGGTTTGGAAAATGGATTGATGGATCATTGGTTATGATTGTTCATTTCTTTGTACTGATGTATGTCTTAGATGATGCATGAAAAAAAAAAAAAAAACCTCACATTGTCTGGTGTGAAGTGAGACGATTTGAGTCATCATGACCTAAATATAGTACGTCTGCTGGAATTTCAATCATTATAAAAAGATAGAGGTGAGGTAAAAATACTTGCTTATACCGCCACCCTGTGGAAACCCAGACACATCACAGCCTAGTTTTCAGCTGCAACAAGTATACGATTTAATTCGGCAGCCGAAAACATAGAAAGGAAAGCTGAAGTCCGACAGAGATTCTAAATGTTCCTTGGCTCCAGTTATGCGATCTGTTGTAGCAAACGGTTCATACGGGTGGTACTTTAATGTTTATTGATCGCTTCAACGTTTTTTCAGACAACTTTCTCAGGCACTTCAGAGCTGAAGAACTGATGACTGGTCTGCTGAAGGCTGACCTGCAAAGAGTGGATGGCGTGTCAGAAGACAGCACTACACAAATACACGCACCATTTTCTAGCCTATTTATCATTATTGGGACAAATGAGGTTTCAAAACCCATGGTGGGTTGGAGTGTCCTGAATTACCAACCAATGCTGGCAATAGCAGTGCTGCCTTGCACTTCTAGGGTTGGGGGTTCAAATCCTGCTTCTGTTCTGTGTGCATGGAGTTAGCATTAATTGGTAGTTACTCTCACCCACTTCAGGTTTTGAAGCCTCATTTAACGCCAGCATTGACTGGTTATTCCAGGATACTCCCAGCATCAATTTTGGACCCCAATGGTCGAACTATGGAGTTTTGTCATGTCATCTTTCAATTCAATTTTCAATTCAATTTTATTTATATAGCGCTTTTAACATGGAGTGCAGTCACAAAGCGACAGTGGCAAAGAAAAACTCCCTCAAGAGGAAGAAACCTTGGGAGGAGCCAGACTCAAAGGGGAAGCCTGTCCT
>JAACJT020001791.1:0-13843 GCA_009936485.2 Gymnarchus niloticus | reverse complement strand
ATATGATAGTTTGACGCTTTGAGACACGGGAACCAAGTGCAACACAATATTCACGCCCACTTCAATAAGATCTGAACCAATCTAAGACCGTATCAGAGAGGCCAACCCATGTGTGCAGCCTGTTCAGCAGAATCTCATGGTCTACTGTATCAAAGGCAGCACTGAGATCTAGAAGAACAAGAACAGAGGGGTTACCTAAGTCTCTGTTTAACCTCAAATCATTTAGCACTTTGAGAAGAGCCATTTCCATTCTATGGCATGACCGAAAGCCAGACTGAAACATCTCACAGAGGTTATTAGTGTTGAGATAATCAATGAAATGAATAGACACAATTTTCTCAATTATTTTATCAGGAAATGGAAGATTAGATATTGGCCTATAGTTACTAAGCACTGAACCATCAAGATTACTTTTCTTCAGTAAAGGCCTGACTACGGCGGTTTTGAGACCTTGTGGAAAAAATTCTTTCAGAGAAAGATTGATAATATTCAGAATATCTACTAACAATGAGCTTAGAACTTGTTTAAAAAAAAATTGTGGGAAGAGATTCAAGGAATTCAAGAGAAGTATGACTTTGTTCGGCCAACGTCAACAAGAGAAAACACGGACAGACTACTTTAAGAGATACAGTGTGGTGGATTAACATCCAGGTTTAGCAGACAAGTACTCTGTTTTCTCTTATCGCTCTGATTTTGTCACTAAAGAAGGCTGCAGATTCGTTACAGTATATTTATCAACTGTAAGAAGCTCAGATGAGACGAGTGGAGGCGGTTAATCAATCTATCGATTGGCACACTTTAGTTTGTTGTTTAAGGTTTTCAAATTATTCTTGTAAATATCATAATGAACCATTAGCTTTATGCACTTCCATTTCCTTTCTGCACTTCTGCAGTCTTTCCTGAGTTTTAAAATTGTACTTGTATTCCTCCATGGGGCTTTCACTCTATCTGATGTAGTCTTAGTTTTCAGAAGGGCAATAATATTCATACAGTCAGTGAAGACATGATAATAGTCAAAAACATAACCTCTGCTATTGGAGTAACCTTGTTGTCTAAATGTTGGGATATCACTAAGTCCAGGGTATGACCGACTTTATGGGTGGAACCAGACACAGGCTGCGAACAGTCAAATGAATCGAGTTGTCTCATAAAATCAATGCTTTAGGATTCTGTGTCCACATCCATATGAATGTTAAAATCACCAACTATTAAAATGTATTCAAAATCAGTTAAAATATGTGAGAGAAGGTCCACAAACTCATTAATAAAACCTGAGGTAAGGCTAGGTGGGTGATAAATAACCAGAATGAGAACAGATTTATCACACTCGAGATGCATTGCATGGTATTCAAATGTAGGAAAGTCCCTAAAAGATACTTGCTAAATGCATAACATATTACAAAAAAGACATTCTACACCACCTCCCCTTTTGTTTAACCTAGAAATGTTTAAAAAACTGAAATTAGGAGGATACGCTTCATTAAGTAAACTGTCTGTAAATTAGCATCCATGGGCTGATGGTCTGGCTGACTTACAAAATGGCCAGATTGTACAGTGCTGGAGGTCACACAATGCTGGAGATGTTGATGACTGTCAGAGCCCCCACGACGATGGCAATCTTGAGGACTGTCAGAGCCCCCACGACGCTGGAGATGTTGAGGACTGTCAGAGTCCCCACGACGCTGGAGATGTTGAGGACTGTCAGAGCCCCCACGACGCTGGTGATGTTGAGGACTGTCAGAGCCCCCACGACGATGGAGATGTTGAGGACTGTTAGAGCCCCCACGACGTTGGTGATGCTGTGGCTCAACATTGACCAGGCACGTAGCTCCATGGTTTGTATGACGGGACCATAGAGACTGATCAAGGGGAGGCTGTAGGGGAGATGTGAACACTCCTCGATGTGGAACTCAGACTCCGACAGAGCCTGGTACCCGTTACTGTGCTCAAGAAGCCTGTGAAACTGGGTGACTCCAAGGCTGCTTGTTGCTTTTTCCTTCCTGGACGACCGTCCAAGCCTCAGGCTTCATCAGTCCAGGGGTAGATGCTGAGGTCAGCTTCGGTTTAACGCCCAGCTTATCCCAGCTCACTACAGCCGGCTCCTCTGGATTCCTGCTCAGTCCATTCCAGATGATGGTGGTATCCGAGTCAGCCACCTGAGTCCAGAAATTGTTCAGTTTCCCTGATTTGGCAAAGTGTGGAACTCCTGTTTTCCAGTTCTGAAACTCTCAAGTTTCAGGCATTCTTGGCAATCAATGGAGGCAGCGATAACTTCAGTTTCAGTTGGCATGGCGTCCGCCGTTTAGGAAACCTTCGTGCTTTGCTTCCTCACTGATTTGAGATGTAGCAAATACAGTACTCAGTGCAACTGTCTCTGTTTAAAAAGCACTTTAAAACAGCCTAAAATGAGTATAAATGAAAATAAAACGAGAAAGTAATGAAACCTGCATGTCTGAGAACCGTCCACTCTCTGTGCTCTATAAGGGATTGTTTTTATAAATCAATATGAATGCAATATGGCAGCCATGATGACTATATCGACTTACTAAGCCCTTTTAACCAAAGATAATCCCATTTAATCAGATCAATTTCTTTAAAATATTCTTCATGTTCTTTTTTAATTCTTTCACTTGGGCAGTGGAATGTACATACTGATTGAGTAATTTTCCTTCTCTCAAACATTTGTAATCATTAATCTCATAATCCTATACCTTAATTAAGGGATTTGCCTTTTGCCTCATTTAAATTTTTAGACCGTGTAGCCACTAAGATAAACGTCACCATTGCATCTTTAGTGTATTGTTTGCAATTAAGCCTTTCTTGTGCCAACCCATTATTGCTTCTTATCAGGAGTTGATAAATGTAGCTGTTTTCAAACATAATTAAAACTGTGGAAGGCTGAATTGAGATTTAACGCATGTGTTTTCCCTAATTTTTCATATACACGCATGCACAATATATTTACTGATGCAGAAAACAACGTGTGTTGATTTACTGCACCGGTGATCTCATGTAAAACTACAAAGGAAACGCTTTCTGCAGGGTATCTATATTGGGTTGTGTGGATGCATGCTTACGTTTTGGCCCCAGTTAATAAATCATTGACAATTGATTCCGCATGGTCGTAACTTTTGGTTTCCCTTCGTGTCCAGTGATATTGTAGCATTTCCCTAGTTGGGATTGAACTCCGTATTGGAAATAGTTGGAATTGCAAGAAAGAACCCCACCAATTAGACAATGTGATTGGGGTTGCATGCACACCCACACTCCTGGATATCTCCGCTAAGGTAAAATTCCCCCAGCAAACCCTTTGTTTGCTGTCAACTTCCATCGTCATGAGGTTCTGTTGGCTGTCCCTGCAGAAGTCAGTCCAACAAACAAAAGTACAAAGGATGAAAGATTGTTAATGTCTGGAGCACTCAGGATAAAGCCATTTTCAAACTGAAAATCAAGTTGCATTCTATCAAATCAAAGTAGTAGGTGCAACAATAACAAACAATTCGGTTTCTGTCTAGCTTTTGTCTAATAGCGAGGCTCGTCAAAAGACCAGACGTATATTCACAAGCTGTTTTGAGTTTGTCACTCGAGTTTAGAAGGATCTCAAAGAATGTTTTTTGAATTACCGATAACTTCTTGAAAGCAATGTTTTGTGTATCATATTCTTCCAGGAGAATATCAGCATTTTCTTGAGAAAACAAAATCCTAACCTCAATTTTTCTTTGAGTCCATGCATGTGGACATTCTCTGAGAGTTTAATATCTTCCTCACCGACTTAAGCTGGCAACCTTCTGGACGCAGGCCCGCCATTCCAATCATTACGCCACGTTTATGAGGAACATAAAGCCAAAAGATGATTTAAACTTTATGCTTCACAGTGTTTTGTAACTGCAGGGCCCGTACCTACCAAATGTGTAGGGCCTTTATGTTTATTGCTAAGCCCTTAATTTTAATCTTGTTATTATTATTAATAAAATAAATCCCAATATAACAGACCAGGTATACTGAAACTGGGATGTTATCGGTCTTATTTAGCAGAAATGAAAGCTTTAAGTGTTTCTAAGAATTATGATATACGTACTGTGGCCCCAGGGTTTCGACTGGCATACCCAGGATGCTGTGGCACACCCTGGCACAGTGCCAGTGTGTATAAGATGTGTGTTGTGTTGTGCTTGTGATATTCAGTGCCGCCACTCATTGTTGAGCTCTGAGTCTGGGTCTTAATAACAGCAGAAATGTTTTGCTGCTCTGTTTCAAGCATTTCTAAGAATTGTGATACACATGTGAAAGGATATGAAAATAACATTGTAGAATAACATGGTAACCTTCTTGTTATCTTATCTTGTCTTTGACATTGTTTTATATAGAATGTTTTTACATATAATTATACTGTGTGACAGACAGCATCATCATGCATCTGAAAAGTACAGATGTCTCGCAAGAAATCTTGGGAATGGAACTGGTCAAATACTCAAATAAAGGTAACATAAAATCTAAATCATAGTATAATCAAAAATAATTGGGAGAATAGAGAAGATGTGCTGCTTATTTCAATTATCTAAAGACAACATTAATTGTCCTGCTAATCCTATTATGATTACGATCAGAAATATTATGAGTATTTAAGATGAGATAAATGAGATAAATACATTTGAGTGGGTCCAAGGTTTGGCCCTTGGAGAACCCCACTGAAAGAGCTGAAGTTTTGATTAGTTTTATGTCAGTAAAATAAAAATAAAAGTAAAAACATTTCAGAAGATAACACACGACCAAAAGTGCCGTAAAAACGGCCTTTGGGTGCCCAAGCACTACAAGATGCCAGCAATCGTTAGCTACTGGCTAGGTGTCCTGACCTTGCTGGATAGACCTCGATTTTATGCCACTAAGAAAAAAAAATAATAAATTATAATAACAATAAAATTATACTGCCATGTAATCATTTTTAACCTTATGGTATTTAATGTACACTGATTAAAATATCAGACACACATAATATTTTATTTGAATCTGTTTGACAGGTCTATAGTTCATGCTGTCAATTTACATATTTTACAGCTTTAGAAATTGTTCACTCATTGTTAGTGATCTCTGTGTTATAAGTTTAATGTAGAATTTTTAGCTCTGCTCTTTCTGTTAGCATCTACTATTGTCTTTGATTTATTATGTATTTTCATAGCCTGCTCAGGTGTAATAGTTTTACAGTGAGTCATCCCCGAGTATAATCCCAAGCGTAATCCTAATCCTAATCCTAATCCTAATCCTAACCTTAACACACACGGTGGTGTCAGCTTTCACTGTATATTGTTTGTTTTCTCTCTAGAAATTAATATCAGAGTGGGCGACACTTGTTTAATTACTTTAAAGTTTAATGACGTTTTCAAGCCGCCTTGTGAATTGAGTGAAAAAGAGAGCTTCGCAGTAGGAAATTTCCAGCTACACCCATTATGCTTTTAGGATAGTCAGTCTCCTGATCACTCATTCTGGGCTATTAATTTATATTCAGAGTAGCTTTAAATTAAAACATGATGCCACGCATCTAAATTAATCCAGTTGTTCATGAGAATTTTAACAACATTTAAATGTAACACAACATGTCTTACATAGCTCAGTGAAGTCAAAGTTGACGCCAAATGTCATTATTTTTGTTGTTTTGTCTTAGATCCCATTCCGAATGCTAATGTTCTAAGGCCTAAGGAAAGGTTTAATAGCATTTATCTGGCAGAATAAAAACACAGAGCTCTTGGTTGTGTTGAGGATTTCTAAAGGCTGAGATGACGTGGCTGGTCTTCATTATCGAGCTGCAGGTTCCAAGCGTACCGGTCTGTGATGTTACAGAGGGTCCTGTGATGATTATGGGAGGATACTGGAGGCTCTGCTAATGAAACAATGGACCGCTCACGCATTACAGTATGTATTCTTTCCTCCATTGAATAGCATGAGTTTAATTGACCAGAAAAGAAGTTTGCTTCTTCTGAACTTTTGCACGTTAAAGTGAAAGCTAGCACTTCACTGTGGCTTTACACCCCGGTAAATTAGGCCAGAATAATGCAGGGACGAGACACTGCCCTCAAATCTTTGAATTTGGCCCCTGGCACTGTATGGGTGGAGTCTGCCTCTTCCCCACACATTTATGTGAGTTTCCTTCAGCTCCTCCAGTTTCCCACTCCGGTCTGAAAAGATGTGGTTAGGCAGGTTGGTATGATTACATGTACATTAATATAGAAAGGAATCTTTGCTTCCAGCGGATGATGCACTATACAGACAATCACACACGTTACTTTAATGTTCTATGAAGACGCTGGTTGAAAATCTGCTTCTGAATGTTTTCTTTTTCCTGTTACATACATAATGTTCACTGCAATTTGTTGGCACCCCGTGCAGGGTGTTCCCCTTCAGGCCCTCCATGACCATGATTAAATGTTCAGGAAAATGGATGGATGGATGGATGGATGGATGGATGGTCAATTAAAAAACACAAAAGTGTATCTTCTCTCTATTCGGGATACATATAAAGCAAAAATAAATACATATTTAAATGGCCTACAAAGCCACTTACATTTTCAGCAGCCATTACGGTAACGGCACATTTGGCCTGTGTCAGAAAGGCAATAAAAAGCAGTCAGCAGAGCACTTGGCGAGTATCAGAAAGTCTTCCTGTAATTTGTAAGCAATTTGCAAAAAAAAAAGAAGAATAAGAATGGCTCCGCAGTGTTGCCACGCAGCATACCACAGAGCGTCAAACACTTTGCTCCTGCTGCCTGACAGTCTTCCCATCACCGGGTCTTTAGAAATGTTGGGAATTCCACTTAGCCTAAAATCACTTTTACCACCAGCCCTGATCACCAGCCATGTCAACATCGCTGACCATTTCTTACCATGAGTACAAAAGAAGCGCCTGTAAATGTAGAAACTGCCAAAAACAAACTGACTTTGGGATAGTTTTATCGTCACTGTTGTAGCGGCCTGGACCAATTCTGCCAGTTGAGTGAACTCCCAGCATGCACTGGGGTTTGTACATGGATGTATTGTGTGTAATCGTCTAACGCAGAGATGTAGTGTGTTGTTGTAGTTATTAACGGAGTACCCATTGTTACACTGCGAACCCTCTTGTGTGTACGTAGTGTCCACTGTGGTGGATTGCTTGGTATCTTGTGTCTCATCTTCTCCTCTGCTTATGTCCTGTTGTGAGTTGGTGTTAACGTATGTTGTTGCTTCAGGGTGCCGGCTGGTTGAAATAAAATGGCCTTGTTTAGAGGTATGGCACCTCTGATGACTGCTTCAGATAGAAGGCTCCACACTATTACAGGGTTAATCATACGGACCTTTTATCTGAGAGACAGACAGACACGCTGCATTTCAGACAGTATTAGATCATGGCTAGCAACAAGAGGAACACGTATGCTTTAAGAGTATGATGACATTGAATATCATGTGAGTGCCACACAGGAACATCTGGAAATGAGACCGAAATCATGCCATACTCAGAGGGGTTTGCATATGAACTAGGATCCGACTGCAGAAAGCTAAGACATGAAGCCAGCTAGCTCATAAGAGCTTGAAATCACTACATCAATCTAAAATCCAAGAGACTACTTAAATACTGACGTAATCTATTTACAGAGATATACAGTAACAAGGGTAAGTCCAATAAACCAAAATTACCTAAAATCTCAGGCTGTTCCAAGTAGAAATGCTTAGATGTAAAAATATCAACTGATTGAAATGAAAACAGACAATCACAGAAACACTGTAACATCAGTGTAGCGATGCAGACTCAAATGACCGTAAATGATAAGGAAATCCATGACTCAATGTACGATAAATCACTTTGCAGGTAAGTTTTGTGTTTCCCACACCACGTGGCATAAATCAGCGATAGAAAAGACCACACCAGCCTGCAGCTACTACAGATCATGGACAGCTTGAGTGTCAGCTGATTTCTATAAAGTACATTGCTTGAAGCACGTGGCATCAGACAGTGACGTTCTGGAAGATTCTTTGACATCCAGCGGAGAGGCCGGCATCATGCCTCTTAAACTACCTTGAGCTGCATGACCAAGTAAACATGACATTAATCTCTGATCTCCACACCAGTGGAGTAATCAGACATGAATGTCTAATTCTTAGACTACCTAAGCTGCAACATGCCTGTGTGGAATATGGATTGATGTAATTACATTATATCAGTAGCTTTTAGACAGATAGCTGCAGACTGAAGTGTCTTAGCATGCTGGGTTGAAGGGATAGCTATAAGTTGAACACTAGAAGGAAAATGTATGTGATGCTAATTCATTATCATCTTAGCTATCAACTATGGTTATTAAACGTGGACAGAAAATGAAATTGGACCACAAGACAATGTGAAAATCAGATAAAAGGTCCCTAAATGTGTCAAGATAGCGTCCGAACACACGCTGTAAGAACAAAGCACCCTATTTATAGTGGTTCAGCGTCTGCTTCCCTTCTCATGCTGCCCAGCTGGCCCCTCTTTCTCTAATCAGTGTTATCAGAGCCAGCTGAGTGTCTCAGAGTAAGGAGCCTTTGGATAACAACACAAGCTGATCAAGATTCAAATCCAGTCAGAATTCAGGTTTAACTATAGGCTATGTTAAGTCCACATTCGGGACTACCCCCCAGTCTGGCTCCTGAATACATTCCTGACTGTCATAATTCGTCCTTAGCGTCACTCCTATCTTGGCCAACCAATTACCCAAGAAGCACAGGGACCTTCGATATGAAGCGGTCCCACAGCTCTCATTTTTCTCCCCAGATGAGAGATTCCATTTAATGTGCCTTGTAAAAAATGAGTCTTCACGTAGTGTTGAAGTTTGTTTTTCCTTTCCTCTATCACCTTGTCGAAAGACTGCATCCTCTTAAAACAAACACCTAAGCAGCTGGCTGAAGAAGCGATAAGATAAGGCAGACGTGCCAGATCGCCTTCAGGGCCACAAAAATATTATCATCATCCGGTTAATTTAATGTATTTGCAGCAACTTCTATATCTTTGTGGAAGCTGCAGTGATGGCTGTTGATCTAAGCTGGAATTTGACCTTGACAACTTCTGTACTACTCTGAACAAAATGACTTGGAGCAGGCAACCAGTAAAATCAGCAACAGAGTACCAGGGCTTCAAGGGTAGGCTGATTTATACACTCTTCTGCTGTGCAGACTAATTGGCATTCAGAAAAAAAAGAAGGGCTTAATTAGACTTTGGCAAAAACATTGCAGGCTGGTTACTTATATTTGAAGTCTATCTTCAAGGACTTTAAATTAAACAATGTGGATAGAATTTGATTTCAGTGTTGTCAATATTCACACTATTAACGTTTTCATGCAAATACATTTGATCGACACTTGATAAGTAATTGTATATATGGCTGCTGACTTAATTAGGCAGGAAAAATTCCAGCATTCAAATGAAAGTGAATCAGAGAGCTTGTATTGCATTTTGATAGTGTAGACATATGATCCGGTGTGACTGCCCCTCACATGAGAGAAAGTGGACTTTGGATAGCATGTGTGCGATTCCACAGCTAGCTAATAAATGGCTAACACAGACACCTGACTCACTGAAGCTCTCTTGTAGCCTCAAAATAATTAGAGACCTCTTGCTTTCCTGTAAGGATTCCCACTGAAGAGAAAGGCACTTCACGATTACCTTTAAGTTTGTCTGACCTGTAGGGTACAAAATTCGCTGGCTCACTGCCGCACGAGTGGTAAAGGCTGTGGGACACATTTGGGCTTATAGAGGCAATTACAAAACCAAATGAAATGAATGCGTAAATGCGGGATAAACAAGTATTTTCAAACCAGTTTCTTCTACACAGTAGTGATTCTTGAGTTAGCAGTGAACCCTATATTGTATGTAGAGTCGTGTAGAATAATGCTGGACAGGCCCGGGTTTCACTGACAGACTACGTAAGGTGGTGATGTTTTACAAGGTAATCACCTAGGGGCCAAGGTGAAAGGCAGCTTCATCAACGCTCTGCAAGCAAAATCACCTGACTGCAAAAACTTCAGAGAGGTCATGTTTGCATTTCTGCCTCAATGCGAGTACAGTCTTCCAGGGTAATGACTCTCAGTCCACAGCAGGCATAAGTGGTCACTCAGTTGCTTATCAAGAAAATGATGTCCCAGGCCAATTCAGCAGAATTCAACTCTGCAACTTATGGAGGATTCAGGGCTGGTGTCTGGTGAAGGTGCTCTCTAACCGTTATTAAAAGAAGCCAAAGCGTTTACTGTGGAAGGATGATGTCACATCCTTCCGAGCGAGTTCCGGTGTCCTTGTAGAATCCATGCCAAGTCACGGTGAAGCTGGTGTTTCCTTTTAAGTAGCAGGTACCTGCAAGCTTACTTCTGCTGTGAGGTGGGAGAGCCAGGAACAGGAAGCTAGCGAACTGCGCGAGTGCCGAGGCACAGCGAGACGTGGGCAAGGCTTCATAAGCCGCTGTTGCAATTTTTTCAAACCATTAATCAATAATTAAGAATAAGATGATGGCGAGGGGGCTGCCCCCTCACATGCGATCGATTTCGGTTCCACATCATTCACTGGCATCGTTAACACTCCCCAGGGGCAGCAGCCATTGCTGCATGCGATAATCAATCTTACCAGCACATGCAGATAGCAGCCGTGCAAAACTGCCATCATTTATTTGTGGCACTGAACCACAGTAAGGAGGGAATTTTGGCTGGAATCACAGACAACGACCCATTCCCACAATACGGCTCTCAAAAAGGTACAAGGGACAGCAGCCTAGACTACAGTGGGGTGAAACACCAGCGAAAAGCATCTATAAGCAAGACAGTGTAATTTAAGTCAGGAGAAGGACTGCTTTATATAATAGATGAAATAAGGCCAAACAAAAAGGCCTTACTGCTATTACTTCTAAAAAAAAAAAAACCTGGTGAGAAAATCAGGGTACGCATGCATCCATTTTCATTGTACCATTTGTAGAGTTGATATTTATATTTTGTCATGAATCACTGAGCAGAACGTCGAAAACATAATTAGGTCATGCAAGAGTGTAGTTATGACTGGATTCCTCACAAGGAATGCTTTTATAGTAATCAAATTGTTCTCTGGCTGTAATTTCTTTGGATGGGAAATCTTAAACCGTCTTTCCTGTTTTAGAAACCGCACAGCCGTAATTGGCTTTGTTAAGCATCAAGACAGCACATTGATCCTGCGGCTATCTTCTACCCACCTGAGTTTGGTTATTTAAGGCTGTTTTTCAAACAGAATGGTTGATCCTTTAACGTTGCCTGTGCCTCCATTTTGCTGTTTGGTTCAGGCTTTCCCCTGGAACCTGGTTCCTCCCAAGGTTTCTTCCTTCTGAGGGAGTTTTTCCTCGCCACCGTTGCCCTTGGCTTACTATGTGCGGACCCTGGGCCCGGGACTATGTAAAGCTCTTTGTGACAGTGCTTCTTGTTAAAGACGCTATATGAATAAAATTCAATTGAATTGAATTGTAATTCAGCAACACGACTTACTGTAAGCCTTTAATGCCATAGTAGAGCCTAGTGAGAAATTCTATGGCCACCAAAAAGTCCCAAGCCTCAGGTCTCCTTCCTAGCCATGCCAGGTTCATTTAGATAAGCTCTAAATGGACATCTTGGTGAAACCCAGGAGTAGCTCCACGTCAGGTATCTCTGACGGATCTTTCTGTCTCACCTCTCTTTTGTCCGGTTCCCATTCACTCTCCTCAATCTAACCTCGGTAGGTTTGTGAAACGCTTCCTAAAATGCTGAGCCGAAACGTGATGGGACCCAGAACAGCAGACTTATTGTGTATACGGTTCCCTTTTCGAGGGTCTACACGGCCAGGCCAAGAACAAAGAAGGAGATTTTGAAAGAGAGAAACAAAAAACAGTGAATGAAGAAAGGAGGTCATGTGCCCAAAGAAGCTTGCAGCTGACAGAGCTGAAGGTGGTGGAGTCTGGAAGTCTCCGACCAAATTTAGTAGCGTGTAGCATTCAGGTTCATCATGAAAACCTGTAATTTGCTTTCAGAAGTTGCTTCCTAAATCCCCCATCCTATTCTTCAAGATTATGTTCACTGCCCGCATTGCCTCCAGTGCTGTGTACAGTAAAATCCTGTTCTGGGGTCTGACTTCAGATGCATCCAGAGTTATGATTTAGTGTTCTGATTTCAGTTTCTCTGATTCTACGTTTCCAAGTAATACAGAAACACCACTGGTCAGAGAAACACTTGGTCCCTCATTGAATAGATGTCCCGGAACACAAATAAAGACCAGTCTCCCTATTGTAACGTACTTCGATGCAGAATGAATACCATTTTTTACCTCCTATCAGTAGACCAGCTTTCCCTTGCAACCCACTGTAGGCTATTCCTTTACCATCCTGCTAGAAATTCTTCAGCCTCGGGGCAAATGCCTTGACTTAGTGCCTCAGTACTGCCTTAAAATGTCGAATCCATCAGTAAACATGTAGCCTGCCCCCTGCTGGAGGTAGTGTGAAAATGACAATGCATGCACCACTCTATTGCTAATGTAGCCATACTAATTCTCATTAGTACAGGAGCTTTAATGTAACACACACACACGTTTAGTGTTTTATACATTTGTTATGTTATGAAAAGATTCTCTACTTTGCCAGAATTTCTGTATACTCTACATGTACCAGTTCCCCATTTTGATCAGACCTGCTGACCTAAACTTTGCAAGCTACTCATTCTTTGATCTCCATGTGTCCTTGAGTGGTATTTAGGGTCTACGCCCATTTTAGGTAGAGAATGCATAAATCCAGCATGTCCACAGTGATGGGACCCCCCCCCCAGATGACCTCCTATTTTGTTAGCAAGTCAGGTCAACATTTGTATCTCTCCTATTCCCAGTTGTCCAGTCTACTCTCACCTTCATAAAGGGGGGTAATTACTCACACCTGCTTTGAGAGCTAACCTCCCAGCTCGAAGCACACTGCTGGAAGTCCTTAATCACCTCCTCCATCTACAAATCATTTAGGTGAAGATGGCTTGTAATTAAAAATCAAGTAAATCTGCCACTGGTGCTGCAATCAGCGTTATGGGCGTTTAAATGAGCTGCCTTAAATTAGCTCATTCTTTTTGTAGAGCTGACAAACTTCACACTGTGAATTAATTTAAACTAGAGGTGGGAAGAGTTCCTCTGGTATCTTTTTCATCTGACATAATGAATTTAATGTTAGCTCAATGGAGGATTAGAATAGACTAAATCATACGTTGGTTACAGACCTTTACCTATTTAAGCTTCTTGTTCCAAAATAAATCCATTAAGGTACTGCTAGACTATTAGTTTTCAATAAAAAAAAAAAAAGACACGCCATAATGAATGAGTACATTTTGAATTAGAAAATACATATATTGGGTTTGTGTATATACATGTTAACTTCTATACCTGATGAAGATATTTATGTTGAGTTTTTCATGTTGAAACCAACCAAATTAAGTCAACTCAGATTCTCCAGTTCGAATGTAGCTTTAAATCATTTAGTTTATAAATGCTTCAGTTCCAGGCCTCAAATCAAGTCTGAACTTGAATTCTGCTTCTCAGAATGGGAAATAATATAATTTATAATCATAGCATAGTCAGATTAGATCACATCTCCACTGATGATAATGACGTTTCATTAATGAGACATGCTATAGCAGATCCAGTGGAGGACTCTGAAAGGAAGGCATGCTGAAAGCATTAAGGGTCATTAGTCCTGTGTCTGCTTGTGGCTTCTTTATACAGCATCATTAGCCCTGTGTCTACTTGTGGCTTCTTTATAAAGCATCATTAGCCCTGTGTCTACTTGTGGCTTCTTTATACAGCATCATTAGCCCTGTGTCTACTTGTGGCTTCTTTATA
>JAACJT020001789.1:0-13846 GCA_009936485.2 Gymnarchus niloticus | reverse complement strand
AGGAAAAGAGGAAGGCCAAAGAGGAGGTTTATGGATGTGGTGAGAGAGGACATGCAGGTGGTTGGGGTGACAGAGCACGATGCAGAGGACAAGAGGAGAAGGAGGCAGTTGATCCGCTGTGGTGACCCCTGATGGGAGCAGCCGAAAGAAAAGTAGTAACACAGGAGACTCCAAGGGAATCAACTTCATAAACCTAATTTACTGTGGTTCATTACTTTAAGAGGTATGGGAATACCAAAAAAAATTCAAATTAAATTAATTTTTAAAGCATTCAGATAATCCTGCCACTTTTATAGCAATTGCTGGACTTGGATTAGTGCCCGCCTATTTCTGTCTGAATTCCACCTGTGGCCAATGATAGCAGTCCTGTCCACTTGATGTTAGGGCAGACCTTAATAGTGTGTGTGGAGAGGTGGTCTTCCTCCTTCTTCTTGCAGAAGAAATGACAGCCTGGAAGAAAAGCAAGAAGAGCGATGACATGGACTGTGGTCCATCACCCTCAAGTCAACTAACATCTCACCTGGGTTATTAATTGTTTTAGAGAGGCAAATATAATGAACAGCAAAGTCACGAGACTGCCATTTTGGGTACCGATGTGAGAATATTCTATGACTCATGTCTTACTGTTGCCGTTCTAAATTATTTGTTAATTTCATAGTATAAATTAACCCATAACAAATGGAATTTTGCACCGAATTATACAGCGGCTAACAGACACACAGCAGGACAATTCCACACACATTTCCAACCATCCTAAAAAAACAATAGGCCTATTTGAAAAAGCTTAGAAGTTTTCATTCCTCTTTGGCTGAGCCAAGTTGCCTCTGATGTTACTGTGCTCTGGACAACATGAACACATTTCAAACATTTCATATCTTTCCGCTTAATTTCAAGAATGCACAGAACTAAATTCTTGGGACACATTAAATATATCGATCTCACTGGTGTTAACCTTCAAAAGCTCTAAAAAGAAAATAAGGAAATACGTTGTACCGAGGGGTTTGTATAAAAAAAGGACTCACTTTAAGTGGTAGAGCTTGGGGTAAAATCTAATTGCCGACCTTGCTTACAGGGTTTGAAGTTAAAATTGAATCAGACATTGACCTTAATGTCAGTGTTTGAGGGCAAAATTCAATTAAGCACAGACCTTAACTCCTATGGTTAATGTTTACATCCAGGCAGGCCAAAATGGGTCCCACAAGCTTAGCTGCACCACCATTTTTTAATGTATTCAATGTTTCAGTTTTTATGCAGCTGAAACAGCATAAAATCAGTAGAAATATTAACTTCACCTTCCAAACTGGCAACAGCTTCACCAATGTTCTGTACCCTGTTATGCATAGCCTGCATCCTTTATAATGGTAATTTGACCATTCGAAAACTTGAACTACTGAAAATCAACAGACTGCTAAGTCAAAAGGAAAACAAAAACCAATCATTCAAAACTGATAGATGTGAATCACTACCCGCTTTGGGGCTAATACACAATTCAGCACCTTTTCACAATTTGAATTTACAATTTACCAGATATGTTTTGCCATCCACCAGGGTTTGAAAATGCTGAAGAACTGCACTCCCCACAGATGCAAATCAAAGCTCAAAAGCTGGAGAGTGGCCAAGAAGCACAATCTATCAGGTAAATTTCAAACATGGGTTTCAGAGCTGAAAATGTAACTCCACACACTGAAAAACTAAATAAATGCAAGTCTCTGCATGAAGGACCAGCGTAGTTGACAAAAGTCTCATGGCGCTCATAGCTTCCTGCTCAGTGTCTCCCCACAGCTGCCACCTTCTCCTCACAGAAAGGCTGACTTCTGGCGATGGGTCTACAGATTTAATAAGGTGACCCATCTGCAGCCCGCAACTCCTGACGTGTCAAACGATGTTTGCCAGCCCAGCCAACTTCCTTCCTGAGCACAAAATACTCTGAGGTAGCCAGTAGGCTGCAAGCTTGACGGACGATGGCCATGAGGTGGCTTTGGCCATAATGAACACAACATGTCTGGGTGCCAGTGAAAATAACAAAGGTGAGTGACATTTCACTCTCTGCAGCAGATGTTAATTAACATTCTGGATTTTGATTTTTTTTTTCTTAAACTGTCAGAACTTCAGGTGCTGTTACACTCCCCAATATGTAGAACTATCAAAAGTGAAACTAAGATAATTCAGAAAATAGAAGAAACATTAAATCTTACTTTTCAACATTACCATATCAAATACATCATTCTCCTCTCAACAAGCCTTCCCATAGCAACAGTGCTATCTAACCCTATAAATAACCCTCTATGATACCAGGCCCAGTTTTAAAAGGGAACTCTAGTCAAAAACCAATAAGAATTGTTATCTGCATACAATCACGAGGTGCGTTTTAAACACCATGTTCATTGCATAGCTGAGTTAGCTATTCAGCTAATGACTTGCAGGGCACACGGATTAGCCGCATCTTCTTTTGACCATGTCTTGCAAGCAAACCGTCAGTATGAGTGTTTTATGGTGATACAACCAAATATTCACAGGTTTAAGGAGATTCCTGACCAGTCTGCATGAATAAATTCAGAACATTAGCAACATAGCAGACAAACCACAGGAGACATAACTGTTGGTCTAAAACAACCCTGACACATTGCCCTCTATGCACCCTGTAACATTAGCATTCTGCCTGAGCTACCATACTAATTAGAGCTTCAAAAGGAATATAAAATTTATCCAAGTTAGGGTCAGTAAAGCCAGTAATGATTCATGCTGCTTGAAGCGGCTCTGGTTTTTTGTGTCCCCCACATACCAGGACACCCTTGGCTGGTTCTCCTTGCCACGGCAGTCTGGTTAACAATCATGTTCCGGAAGCCCTTTTCCAGACTTCATAACGTCAGTCATGGTGCGTGCCACCCTTCTCTGTTGCAAGGGATGGTTTTCACTCACTCATGTGTGCTAGGCTCGAAGGTGTTGGCTGGCTCCATTAAAGTACGTACACCCAACCACTGAGTGATGCAACTAATTGATAGGGAGGGCATTTCAGGCTTCTCATGCGAAGACTAATATTGCATTACAGTGCAGGGCTGATAAGTCAGAAGTTTGAGGATGTGATTATTGAGAAATTATGACTTGCAGATGTGCAATTTCCTTTTGAAAAATACCAAAAGTAAAATATGAAAAGATGATTTCTATACCAAGGATATGCAAGAGATAGCGGTGTACTAAAGATTATTCTGCTATTCTGCTTGCTCAATGTTTTCAATCTTACATTCGTACCAAGAACTGGTCGCTTCAGAAAATGTAGAAGTGATTAAGGTTGATCACTCCAGCACGGTTATGCAGTGTCAAAGGCTCGGCAGTGTCAGCTAGCCAGCCTCTCCAGCCCAGCAAGTATACGGACGTCTTGTGTGAGTGAGGGCTTGGCCACTCCCAGGGATGGTGCCTGCCAGCTAACTGACTTTGTCCCTAGGGGAGAAAATTTTTTTGCACTCCAGTGAGCAGCTGGAGGTCACTCCAGGTTTCCAGCACTGTGCAGGCTGCCTAACAAAACTGACTGAACAAACTGTCTGCTTGACTCCTTGCATGTTTTCATATTACGCATTAAAAACCAAACTCTTCAGGAAACTCCAGAAATTCTTATCATCATCAACACCAGCTGACTGTTGGAATAGCACAAGGTAGCATCCTTGGTCCACTCCTTGGTAATATTTTCAGGAACAATCCTGCTGATTTTCATTGTTATGGTGATGACACACTGTCATACGTAGCTGGAGAGCCTGATGCCTCAGATTTAACAGATAATTCAGATGCATGTCTATCTTCAGTAAACAAGCGGATGGGTGATAGCTTCCTAAAGCGTAGTGAAGGTTAAACAGAGGTCATTTTCTCTAAACCCTCAAGCAATGAAGGAAATAGAGATAAAGGCAACTTAGTGGCCCAGGCCAAATCAGACGTCAGGAATGTGGGTGTAAATCCGGACTGTGATTTAAGTTTTAAAAACCACATCCAATATGTTACTACGACAGCTCTCTTCCACCTGAGAAACATACACTAGCTAAGCTCAGACTCTTCCTATTAGTGAAAGATGGCGAAAAGTTGATGCTTGTTTTCATTACTGGTCACCTTGATTACTGACCTGCCAAATCACTTTTAATAAACTACAGATTATTCAAAATGCACCAGCTAGAACACTTACAAAAACTAAGAAAAATTATCACACAAATTCTGTGCAAGCTTCATTGGATATTTATCTTTTAGAATAGATTTTGAGGTTCTTTAACTAACCTAGAATGCTCTTACCGAACTAGCACCTTCATACATTACCAATTTTTTGACCTTCTACAGTTCCCGTAGATCAGCCTACCACAAAATTCTCCACAAACCTAGAACTAAACAGAAATTAAATGGGGAGGCACTATTTAGCTAGAAGTAATTAAAGATGCTGATTCACTATCTAGTTGTAAGAAGTTATGAAAGACATCTTTTTACGTCAGTTTTTTAGACACATTTTGCCATCATATCCCATCAGTTTTATTTTAGTAATCTCTTATTTTTCCTTTAATTTCCACTTATTTTATTTCTGTATTTTAAACTGTTGATATGTTTTAATCTCCTGTTTCTTTTTCCTTTATTGTATTTGTTTTTTAATTTCTAGCTCTTTATTTATAATTAAATTTTAATTGTTCAGAGCGGATTTCTCTATGTTTATCTATTTTATGTATTGTTTACTGTACCTCGTCACTATAGTGAAATTTGCTGTCTGCTTGTGATCATTTAATCTTATATGTAGAGCACTTTGACCTACATTGTATGTATAAAAGGTGCTATATACATAATCATTATTATATAATTATATTATTATTATTATTATTATTATTATTGTTGTTGTTGTTATTAATAATAATAATAATAATAATGTGTTTCAGAGAAAAACCATTCCAAGGGGAAGGTCTAATGAGTGCCAAAGTCCTCCACCGTTTCCTGGCATCATGATTAATGCCATGACCTTGTGGCTGATCACTTTTCCTTGTCAATCATTTCAGTATGTTCTGGAAATCAGTTTAATGGACATCTTTATTCAAATTCAATTAAGCAGCTGCAGTTAACAAGAAAATAATTTACTATTGTGATTTTTTTTTTTTTTTACAGCTGAGATTTCACCAGCCGCACACAGGGTGCCAGATGTATTCAGATGCGTGGTGCAGCCAACTAAAATCCTCACTGGAAACTGCTGCATTGGAGACGTGCCTTCCTACATAACCAGACCCATAAGCCAAAAGTACACCACAGGCAACACCAAACAACTTTACCATGTCAATTAAGTTGTTGCAAAGCACTTCTACCTTTGGCAATGTGTTTTATTATACATAACACTGGAATTCTTAATTACACAAGACTGACATTTGGCAACGTTAAATAATTGCCTAACAGACAGCTGCCTGATACAGATTATACTTCAGCACACTTGAACCTTATTTATTACTTACCTGGAGGGAAAGATTAGAATACCAAGGGTGCTTCCAGGCAAGGAAGGTTTAAGGAGTTTCCTGTGTTAAACTCGGGACAGTTATCTGTTAAATCAACTCAGTTTTAAAGAAAGCCACTCACCATTCCCTGCGGAACACCAAATGGAACGGAAACGCTGATTCAATTTAAAACAAATTTCAAGTAAGTGCACTTACAAAAACAAGGCCAGTGTTAATATAAAAGTATCAATCAGTCAATGTAGAGGTATCCTAACTAACCTTTAGCAATCACGATTAATTTATCCTTGTTCTTGCAGCCACATTCTCCACTCGATGGATTAGACAAATTCTACAATTGGATTTCCAAGCAGAAGTCCTGACTGGTCATGCCTATGGATAGTCATGGGACAAATGAGGTTTAAAAACGCGTGGTGGCTGGGAGTGTCCCAAATTACCGCAAGATACTCCCACCCTACCACAGGTTTTGAATCCTCATTTAGCACTAGCATTGAGTGATAGTTCAGGATACTCCCACCCATGACAGGTTTTGAAGACTCATTTGTCCCATGACTAGCATTGACTGGTAGTTCAGGATATGCCAGCCCCCCACAGGTTTTGAAGCCTCATTTGTCCCATGACTAGCATTGACTGGTAGTTCAGGATACTCCAACCCCCCACAGGTTTTGAAGCCTCATTTGTCCCATGACTAGCATTGACTGGTATTTCAGGATATGCCAGCCCCCCACAGGTTTTGAAGCCTCATTTGTCCCATGACTAGCATTGACTGGTATTTCAGGATACGCCAACCCCCCCCCCCTCCACAGGTTTTGAAGCCTCATTTGTCCCATGACTAGCATTGACAGGCAGTTCAGGATACTCAATCCACCACAGGTTTTGAAGCCTCATTTGTCCCATGACTAGCATTGACTGGTAGTTCAGGATACTCAATCCACCACAGGTTTTGAAGCCTCATTTGTCCCCTCACTGCCTATGGAAGGGGCCCGAAGGACGGGGTTACTTTCGCAATAACTGCGACTGGTGCATGTAAGTAGTCAAAAATACCAAAGATAAATAATAAATACCGATGCAGGTAGGTTTTAAAAAGAAGACATTCCATAAGTTGGATTTCTTTTACATGCTGTCGCCGTATATATGTGCTTTCCTGGACCACAGAGAATCGCAGAAAGCTTCATAATGGTACAGACCGACAAGAAAACAGCCCCCTAACCCAGCTGGTTTCATGTATATCATTGTAAAAACAGATATTTCCACGGGTAACCATGCACAGATTCAAATAAGTGGCGTAAAACCAGACATCATAAAGGCGGACATTACAGCACCGTAGTAAGTTCGCTCAAAAAAATCATATCTGGTTATTTCCCCTTTATGGTTATATTTGCTTGGATGTTTAAATTACAGTATTCGTTTAGATACCGATATAATGTTTCAGACTGCTATTTATTTCCTGAATGAAATACATAGATCTGCTCTCGGCTATTTACAGCATTCAGCAATACCTGCTTGTTCGGAAAGTGTAAATTGAAATGAAATAACCAGTCTGTTGTTACAGATTCTATTTTTTAACAAGTTGTCAGCATATATTTGCGAAAATGTTTTCAAATCGATTACTGCAAACACTACAGGCGATGAAAAGCCAAATAAGTTTGCAAATGCATTTGCCGGTGGATAAAATATTCCGTGAGGAATGCATGCATCCCACCGATGGTGCTCACGTTGATGAAGATGAAGTGCGAAGGTGCACCAGCGTGAACAGAAACGACGAGACGCTCAGCCGTCTGTCACTCGGGGACCAAACGCATGGAAACCGACCGTGCACAGATGTCACACATCTGGAACCTAAAACAGCTGGACCGTGGTGGCACTGACAGCCGACTCACCTTAGAAGCTGCTTCTTACGAAGGGCTGCAGTTCCATCGCAGCCGGCGTGGTTAACTTTACAAAGCGGACATCAAAGGGGTGTGTCTGCAAGCCACCCATCAACTTATACGGTCTATGTCGGTCTATGCCAGTCAAACATGTGCGTCTCTCTGAAATCTAACGCTGTTCTAGGTGGACAGCTTGGCTCCAGCTGTTGAAATGAACATTTTTCTCCGGTGTGATCTCTTTTCTTCGGCGTAAAAATCCGCTCGGCAATCAATTGATGCGCCTGCAGTTGCCTTGTAGGAATCGATTTATTCTAGAAGAATATGTGCGTTAATTCGTATCTTTGCAACGTGAGAATACTTAAAATATGTTAATACTGGGTATAGGAAGTTATGTGCCGTCGGATGGTTCTTTACAGAATGATTATACTTTATACCGAATGACATAAACGGGATGAATTTTACAAACGGTATGTATATGACACGTATAAGTGAAGAGCGACATCTGCTGGTAATTGTTGAAAACAGGTTTATCCATTCCACTGCCGGTTATCCTGGTCAGTGTCACGTGAGGGTACTCCTTGGCCAGTATGCCAGTCCATCACAGGGCACACACAGATTATGGGCAAAGGAGAAATACTAAATTAACCGAATTGCATCATTGAATATTTTAGACAAAAGACAATGAAAATATAAGACATGAAAAAAAATGTTTGATCCTATTGGGAAATTCTTGTGCATGCGCTGGCAGGGTTAAGTGGAGACAAATTTATATTGTGCAAGACAAGACATAGTGTGAACAAATAAACAGAGCAAACAAATTATCTTAGATGCTAAATAAAAACTAAAAATAAATTAGCAGATGCCAATATTGCTACAGGAAATTTATATTTTGCTTGAATATTAAGTTTACAACTAAAAGGGGAAGAAAAACATTGACATAAACATGCTTGAAACATTTCATTAATAAGTAAAATGTTCTTTGAGCATGCAATCAACTTTGTACATTTATCAAGCAAGTCTGACTTACCAAGAAACCAAATTTAAAATTCATAAGATAAAAACGAAATGAGAAAAAATAATCCAGGTTATCCTAACTATTAATTCTGTTACTCTTAGTGCAATCTGTGGTACATCTTCACTTTTGTTAAATAAAAATGTTATGGAAATGATGAAAAATTCAAGTATGTCATAAACTTGGTACATTTACTTTATTCAGGTAAGTTTGATCCAAGAATAACAGACAAATGATAGGTAATCCAATCTTATTTGTGCGTGTGCTTATGTACATTTGAAGATTCTGTGGAAGAAAGACAAGTCAATTCATTCTTCTTACTTGAATGCTGCTTCTGTTTATGCAGATGTTTGTTCATTGCTCGGCAATATCTTGAGCTTAGCTACTGCTTTGGTCTTAATATAGCCCAACTTCACACTTCCAGGACTTGAGTTATGGCCATCTCTTGCTCACTCACTCTCTGAATCATCTTCCGGTGGGAGCTCCACCTCCAAGGTGTTTCGGTGATCAGCTTGTGCTCAAGCAGCCATGGGTTTACCGCTTGTCCAGGTAAATGAAAAGGTAGCGGACAAATTGCTTGCAGATGGCAACTGCAGTCAGCATCGTGCCCTTGAAGACTTGCCTATATAAAATTTTTAAAAATTAAGAGATAAACAGTTGTATAGTAAATGCTCATCTTTAATTGCAAAAATGTTATCCCTTCAATTTTATATATATATATATAGTCATTACAGCACTCCTGGGGCTCCTCTGAGTAGAGTTACCTAAGAGGTAACTAGGTAACTCTACTCAGAGTCCAGCACCATAACAAGTAAGTGTACTCAGCTTGCAGCACCAGGGACAGCAGCAGTCTATCACAATTCCGAACCAAGCTAATGGACAAGCTAAATTTAAGCATTGTCCTTAATTGATTGTAGCTGGAAGCCACTGGTTAGAAAAGGTATGCTGGTAAAGGGAGAAGAAATAGAGCATGGGGCTCCAAAATAGTAATAATGATGCTTATACAAGACTTTCTGAAACACTGAGGCTTTCCAGCCTGATGATTCGCCCAAAGGTTCAATACCCGAAGCCTCATTGTATTCTAGTGACACCTTCTGGTAAAAGTAGTATTAAGCAGCAAATTAATCAATCATCATGAACCAGTGACAGTGCAAACAGTACTAACCTGTGGTAATACCATATTGTACCGTTACAGTGACCAATACAGACTGTTGTGATATCACCCTGTGATATACTCATAAACTCCAGGATTTATTCTCACTAGGCTAATTTTACTGCTGTTATTATTTCGTTATACATTGTGTTAATATATCTATGTATTTATCTAGATATATAGAAATGGCAATCATGCAATAATGTATTATTAAACACAACTGGAAATTGGAAAATCTGTTAATTTTTTACCATTCATGATTTTAATACTAAATTTGTGTGGCGTTCATTTAGCTGAAGCGCTTGTGTGACTGGGGACTGAGATTGCTGCTGAAACTGGGCAGTGAGTGTTGGAAGTGATGGGAGAGGAGTGTATTTTTTTATTTTAATAAAAAAAAACAAGCTTTTCACTGTTTTGGGCTAGAAGGTTTCTCTTCTCAGACACTACTACCCTGGCCTTGGAGAACACTCTCACGTGGGACAGAGGATGCTGGCAAATACATAAACTGAATTTCCAGTTGATAGATTCCCATACGGAAATTCATAGTTTTCACACTTGCTCTCTAAGTGGAGAGCCAGTGCACAGTGCAGCTGGAGCAATTCAGGTTAAGGGCTTTGCTCAAGGGACCATTCGTAATATAGATACTCTTGCTAGCTCCAGGACTTGGAGCTGTGACTTTTTGATCATAGGCACAGACACCTAACCCACAGAGCCACATCACTGATCTGAGAGTTACCTCTTTTTTTTTCCTCCAGTATTCCAGTGGAGCCTTGGTTCTCAGAAGGTTTGTCTCAGTCAAATAACATTCAACTTCTATTGTAGCATCAGCTATGGCATTTAAGATTCTTCTGATCTGGTCAACCGTGCTGTCCACCAAGACCCACGGATAACTTAATATGAAATACAAAGACTTGATTATACTTTACATGATGTGTCCTGTTTGCCATATAGCTAATGATATATTTAAAATTTCACGAGTACAAAAAGTACAACTATTCTGTTCCAACAGCTTCTGTGGAAGCTGGCAGTTGAACTAGTGGTGCATTCAGGTTGCTGGATTAACATCTGAGTTCTTAATTACAGTGGCACATTCTGCTTTAAGTCACATGACTGACTATTGGACTCGCTGTCTTAGCTTAAGGACACAAGGGTTTTGAACCTTGGGTCCTACATGATTGCTCTTATCACACTTTGGGACTCCAGGTTGGAACATATTTCTCTGTGAGGTATGACCAGCTTCTCACTCAGGTGGCTTGCTATGTCAATAGTCTGGCTTGCTACATTGGCGAGGGCTGTAGCATTTTCATCAAGGGAATGACTTTTGAAGCAAAAACTCTTTTCACCTCTGACAGTTCAACTGCAGCCTGGCAGAATATGATCAGCACATGTGGACTTTCTCCTATTGCCTCATATTTCTGAGCATTAAGTCGGATGGATGATTTCTGTCTTTAGAGCAGCCACTGCTGCCTTCACTCTCTCTTTGATGAGCAAGACATTCCAGCATGTGCAAGGTGCTGTTTCCCCTCATGTCTACCTCAATTACCATCTTGAGAGTCATCTTCCCATTTGCTTCTGTACCTGGACCAGTATCTCTTTAGCAGTGCAGCTGGTCTGAAAGTAAGTCACTCATTTTCTGACTTTGGTACGTATCTCATTAATGTTGCGGTTTCCCGCTTCTACCACTAGAGGGCCCCTGGCGTCCTGTCCGGCTATCCCTTTGCCCTGTATCTGGAGGACTATTTAATCCGAGGTTTCCCTGATAGTTATGTTCGGTCATCGTTTCGCCCGAGTCTCCTTCTGCACGTCTCCTGCCTAGGACTAAAGTAAAGTAAAGTTCCTGTCCCTGGCTTCCCTGTTCTGTCGTGTTGTTTGTCCTCCACCTTTGGATTCTTGGAAATAAGTTTAGTTCACTAATACATAAATAAAAGATTCATTTATTCATTTAATTCTTGTATAAACCACTGTGAATTGCATAATAGGGTTTAGTCACATAGACTTTTATTTTGAATGATACCCAAAGACAAGTAAAGGGTATAATTGAAGAGAACTAAAATGATATATGAAAAATATCATAGAAAATGTTTGTGTTGAAAAACATGTCATGGTATCTTAACAGATATTTTTAGGGTATCAAGCTTGCACGATTAATTTCACTGGGCAATACCGTGCCTCTCTTATAAAGCCGCCGATACAAACTGCAGTAGCCCATGCTGTCGTGTGACAGACAGCAACTCAAATGCTCGTCCCTGGTGAGCACCTGCAGAGACATCAGTCATACACAAAGCAGGCTAGCACATATTTATACACAAGATCACATTCCTCAGTACGTGCCATTTACTGCACTAATATTGCAACTGTTAGATCATTTACACTTGACACTGTGCCAGGGTCTGTACTCTGGGTACCCTCCAATTCCTGCACAGAGCTACAAAAAAAGGCGTAAGCTGTGGTGTTCCATGAATCTGCAGCAGGATCTTCATGCCGATCGTCGTAAGATATTCTTTTTAAAACTTTTTGTTTATTTCATCCATGAGTATCATTTAAATGTCGTCGCAGTGCTCTGACTATCCATATACCAAATTATAAGTATATTTCTTGACTAAGGAACAAATAATGTTTTGGTACAGAATCACAACTGTTAAAAATAAGTGAATAATGTCTAGCTGCTATCATCACATGAGAAAAAATGTTCAGAGTTTGTATTGCACATCCACATTCTACATATCAGGCATTTTATATTGACAGATCTCCTGATTTCTGTTTATGTTTTACCATTTCTTCACAATGCATACTGTATGATTGTACCACAGAAAGAAAAATCATAATACTAATAACTAGACTGAGCCTAAGTAGATGGCCATTACTGTGTTTTTAAAATACATTTTAAAAAGACAATCCAAGTGACTGGCAAGAGAGGTTATGGGTAAGAGCAATAAACTATAATACAGATTACAATGTATTACTGCAGATATTCCAATATTCTCAGCAGACTTAAAAAGACATTCTAAAAATAAACAACTGCTCAAGTCAGTCACATTGTTAAATGACTATATATTTTTCAGAAAATGCTTAACATAGCGTTAACATATTTTTAGCCCTCAAAGTAGCCCTGATTAGATTGGAAACAGTTTCTGGATAAACAGTTGGAAGATGGATGGGTAGATTGTGTAACGTAGGCATTCTTGAGTTGATACTGAATCCGTTCAAATTCTGCGGGTGTTAGATGATTGAGCTTCCTCAAGCCGCATCTTAATCCTTCTTAAGTTCACCATAAGGTGCATTATCACAAATATCAAAGCAATGTCAATAACCCAGACTGCAAATAGAATATAGCGGTACCATTCACTGAAATACCCTGTCAACAAGGAAAAGCATTTAACTATTAGCAGTAGTCTAATTTGAGCAGAACAGTACGTGTCTATTGAATGCTACTGAATAATTTACCACTCGCATTATCCTTATGTTGACTGTAAACATAATCATAATTGTTCACAGGTTTCTGCATTTATTTAAAGTAGTCATTTTCAACATTACCATGTAAATCCATGTCCTACGAAAAATAAAGTAGAACTTAAATCTAAAATTAGATAAAGGATATTGAAATATGTGTTTGAGGATGTACTTACAGGGTGCTGGACACAAATCAGCGACAAAGCTTTAAAAAGGTAAACAGAATTTTTCAGTGATTAAATATGAAAATATTTGATAACTTAGATGGTAGGAGCATTTCTTACCTTTTTGCGCAGTCCATTTTGTGAAGCTGAAAAGAGGAACAGGATTAGACCTAGATCTATGTACAAATGTGTAAAAGGAGTAAATGAACAGCTAACTGCTAGTTCGCATTTGACTTAAAATTTGGTGTCTTGTGTAACAGAAAGACGAAGGAAGTGGAGAAGAGGGAGGAGTACTGAAATTACACAGCTTCAAAAACATCCATCATATACTGTACCGTACAAGGCATAAGGCGGGCACATTTTGGTAGCCACAGTGCTCCAGGGTTGAGCATTCTCACCTCTGCATGTGGCATTTACATGTTCCCCATGGATTTGTGTGGCTTTTTTGTGAGTACTCTGGATTCCATTCATAATTCAAAAACAAGGGTGAAGTAAACTAATGTCTCAAAAATGCTCTTAATATGTAAGTGTGATTGTGTGCCTTGCAATGGAATGAAATGTCATTTAAATTCCATTCACACAGCAACATTTCATTCAGTCGCACTGCATCAAAACCATTGCTTCTTGGGATAGGCTTCAGGTTCACCCTGACATCCTGCAAGGTTTCTTTGTTGTTTAGTCACGCAGTCGTGTCCGACTCTTCGCGACTCCATGGACCACAGCACGCCAGGCCGCCCTGTCCT
>JAACJT020001788.1:0-13847 GCA_009936485.2 Gymnarchus niloticus | reverse complement strand
AGGACAGGGCGGCCTGGCGTGCTGTGGTCCATGGAGTCGCGAAGAGTCGGACACGACTGAGTGACTAAACAACAACAAGACTAAAGACTTCCAAATGCAACGTTTCACAACTCCACATGTCATGTTGCCATACTTTTCTTGTGTGATGTCAATCTGGATGTCTTCTTTATCTCCTTAAAAGGTAAAGCTAAAATAATAGCTAAGAAACAAATATATTTCAGCCTTTATTTACTGTATCAGATTTTCTTTGGGACAAATGTTTACATACGCCAAGTAGAATGTCTTTTTAAATGGTGTGGAAGATGCCTCAGATGCTGAGTTACAGGTGGATTCCCTAATGCAGCGGTTGTCGAATTTAAGAACGTCAGGCAATTAGCAAACAGGACCCAAGACACAGAGCAAATCCAGAAACGGAAGAAAAAAACAAAATAAAAAGTCAGACGCAGTCAAACAGAAACAGATTCAACAAATGAAAAGACTGACACTGGTGCACCGAGACTGAGTGGGAAAACCCAAACCTCGAGGATGAACAGAGACACCAGAATGGGTTTAAGAACACAGATCGCACATGGGGGTAATTATATGTTAGGATCATCTGGAAGCCGATGTGGCTGTGGGAATGACCATACCCACAACAGGTAACCGGTAAACTGAATTCTGGACCAGACATGACAATAATCCTTAAAGCATCAAAAATTAACGTTAAAGAATGAAATGGGTAAAAAATAGGCAATTCTGAGAGTTCAGTTTAAGAAGCGACATGTTTGTACGTTTTTGGAAGGCCAGTATGCAGACAGGGGCTAGAGTCAGTCCCGAGTCCCCTGTCACCATTTCTGAAGTACCTCCACCATGGCGGAAATACTTTAGACTGGCCAATGAGAGCAGAGACAAGGGAGAAATCACCTGCTTTCCTGTTAGCTTGAACTGTTAGACTTTCTTCTAGAATTACTTTTGTAGTCCTTTCCTAAGAAGAGAGCTTTAACCCAGAAGAAATTTTAATTACTGTACCAAAATGTGGCAGCACATTAGAGGCATTACAAAGCACAATCATTTCCTTGAATGGATGGGTTGTGGATTCGAAATGTGTCATTCTTGAATAAGTGATTAATGCTGTAATCTCGAAGACGTTATTTCCTCTTGGTAACTGACTTTGCCAGACTTTCAGCGTTGACTTTTACTACATGTGTAGCGAAAGCCATTAATTTGGTCTATAGATCACCAACCAACACCTAGCAAATTTTTCACTGACACACTTCAGCTTCAAAACAGAACAAAACAGCAAACAGAAACAACAAAACACTAAGCAACAACAAAAAGATCTGTTAACGGAACCGAAAGACTTCATTCCATTCATGTGAGGCCCCAACACGTGTGTCAACCGTGTAACCATGTTCAAACCAATGAGGATGAGTAAGATCCCGGTGGAGGCTAGAGACCGATGGATCAGAACCATCCATCTTCAAACGACTTATCCAGCATGGGGGATGGCATGGGTCAGAACCAGGGTTTTGCCAAAGATTATATTCTTTCAAAATTATCCATCCATCCATCCATCCATCCATCCATCCATCCATCCACTAAACGCACATCCTGGTCAGGGTCATATGGTTTTTCATTAATCTTCATATAGGATATATATCATTTTCGTTCAGAGCTGGTGATTGATGCTAACATATAGCTAGATCCTTTCCCTGATCATGATGCCAACTAATTTGGAACATTTTGCTCAGTATCAAGAAAACAATCAGCGTCTTTGATTTGGACCCCAGGGGAAGACCACTGCAGTTAGCACGATGTCCGCCACACCCATTCTTCATCTTTGATTGCTTGGTCCTGCATAAGCTGTCCCCAGAGGTTCAAGATGACAGTTGCAAAGCTTCCAAAACATTCAGAGCCAAGTTGTAAAACAACAAATAAGTAGGACATGGTACAATTCCATCCATCCATTTTCCAAACTGCTTATCCTGTGCAGGGTCACAGGGTGTTAAAGTTGCTTGGTGAATTACAGAGAAGATTCTCAAGCTTACACATGCATCACATCTGTGTACGTTTCCACAGAAACACATTTCCCAGATAACCCAGGTGCTCCACTCCTTCCTAAATGTAAATCTGTTTGAAGGCTTTTGCCCTCCCTACTGCCCAGTTGTAAAGAAATTGTCCTCTAAACAGACAGTTGAACAATTGATCTAATATTTAACCAATACTCAATGGTAGTACTTGACAGGAGACAGACAAGAAATCCTTCAACTGCATTTCTGATGAATTTTCATTCAGTTTTTAGGTATTTTGTTTTGACTTTGCTTTTTTAGATACACCATGTGGCCAGTTTATTAAGTACATCTGCTAATTAATGCATGTAGCATGCCAATCCAAATGACAAATCATGCCAGTGCAACTCAGTGCACCCACCACATAGACATGGTCAAGAGGTTCAGTTACGGTTAGGCTAAACACTAGGACAGCTAAGATGTCTGATCTAACCACTTTTGAAGGTGGTACCACACGAGGTGGTCCCAACATCTTGGAAAAAGCCATCCTCCTTCACCCATGATGATGTCCAGAGTTTACACAGAATAGTGTGTTGAACCGAAATATACAGTCAACAGCATTTCTGGAGCCAAAAGAACATTTCTCACAGGAGGATGGGCAGAATGACTTCTCTGAGCACACAACTTTCCTACACTTAAACTTGTTCTGGAAGGAAATGTGAGTCCTATCTGGCCTTAGGTGTGCATAATACAGGGGTCACCGAGTGTGTATGTGAACCAGGGTATTAAAATATGAAGTGCGTACTGGTCTTTTCAAATCTAATGTAATGTGTCTTTTGTGAAGAAGATGAAATGCCTTGGAAATGTTGAGCCTTGACCTAAGAAATTACTTTCTGCTCTATGGAGTCCTTATCTTTACACAATCTATTTAAGTGTCATGTAGTGTTGCTATTACACACCACATTATGATTTTAACGCAACTCTTGTAAGAGCTGCTGCTATGGCATGATGGGTAATAAGGCACAGGAATAGAAAATCTTTCAAGATGTTAGCTTCCTGTCGACACCGACATTTTGAACTGAATGCCTGTGATGATGGAATCTGAGCTGAACTTCATTGAACCGTGTGTAAATACTGACGTTTTGGCTTTGGCTCTAAGGTATCAGGTGAAGCAGTGGGGGGAGGGGGGGTCATTACCAGTCACCATAACACACCCTGAAACTATAAGTATATTATGCTAGTATGTTAGATCCATCCAGCGCAAACAGGTTTGTGAACACGCAAACATCTGGCAGACCACAACCCTGAAAGCTGACTGCTCATTACAGACAATCTTCCATTAGTCCTGGGCCTCCTGAGCAAACGGAGCCCATTGTGACAGCCTTTATGTCACAGCAATGTGGGAGACGCCAGTCGAGAGTTAAACAAAACATCTTGTTGCTGTAAACCCATTTTCTTGTTCGTTTTCTTCCAATAAACTGTAGCATAAATGATACCGAATCAATTGGCGAATGCATATAAACCCTGGAACACAAGGTTAGCTGGATATTGGGTGCCATACTGTGCTTGATATTCATGCGTTTAGTGTTTAAGAGAAATCAGTGAGTTTTGATGCGTTATGCTGTGTGCGCTATGCTTTCACATTCTTTCATGAATGAGCATCATTATTTTACTTACATTAAATGTACATTATCATTAACAAACAGCAAAGAAATTTGCTGAAACAGGACTCAAAGTGGTCTTTAATATCAACTAGCATTAATCAATTAATATTTAGTATGGCTGCCTTCAGCTCCAGTCCCTTATTGTCACGTTCAGACAGCTCATGAGAAAACTCATGAACATCGTGACACAATGTAAAGCATGCCTGACTCAAATACGGTATATATGTATTCTTATCACTAAATACTGAGTAAGGATTTTGTAATACTGTAGGCCGTGGGGGCAGCTGGACAGGGTGCCAACATATCGCATGGCAGTCACACACATGCTGTGGGCACTTCAATAATGCCAATCAGTCTAAACTGTGGTTCTTTGGCCTGTGGGAGGAAACCAGAGTACTGAGAACTACTGCAGCCCCCGGGTTTTGGTACATGATTACTGAGTACTGCTCTAGGTAAATTGAACACAGTGCACATTTTAAGTAATCGTAAGAGTACTCTGAAATTTGAATATTCATCTATACAAAACGTTATACATTTATATTTATAATTATGACAAATGCATGCTGGAACAGAAAATAAGGAGTGTGAGTCTGAAGAACAGCAGTAAATTTAGAGTTTGAAAAGCAGCCGTTGGTTCCGGAAGGTTCTCTGGAGTTGGCCACCTCCTCACAGCTCTCACTGCTCCTTCAATGTCACTTTAATCTCATTTTCTGCTAAAGGAATTATCGTTTATCGCCACTTTATTTGACACTAAATTCGATTTGATTTCTTCATTCCAATTTTTCAAAGACTCTGACACTGCCGCCTTAAAAAAACAATAAAGGTTTTAGGAAAAAGAAAGTATTTTTTTCATCTTTTAAGCCTTTGTCGCAAGTTTTGAGAAGATAATTGGTCATTTAAAGGATTGATACTAGGGTAGAGCCATTCCTCTCGATTTTCCTTCGCCTTGCTGTCACGAGCCTTGACATTTTACCATCTGCATTATCATTGTGGATCCTGCCATTGGAGAAGAAGCCAATTCCCTAAATGAAACCTGAGATCCTACCTAAGGTCCGTTGGACACGTAATATCTTGGGCCATCTATTGTACTCTACTGTTTTTATATACCAGTCATGTGACGAACACACTGGCTACAGATATATTAACATCTCTGCAGTCAATTCCGTTAGGACGCTACAGTGGATCAGCAGAGAGCCCAACAACCTCATATGTTCAAGGCTGTAGGTTCAGATTCCTGTCACCAGCACTACGTTTGTGGAATTTGCATAATCATCCTGTGCTTACATGAGATTCCTCACGGAGATCAAAGATGTGCGGTTAAGGTGAATTACTCTGTGATGGACTTGTGTTCCATAGACTATTCTCCCTCTGAAAGCCTCTTTGTGACTCTACACTTGATAAGTGGTTGGGGGGACGGATGTTATTGAAGGCCAGTATGGAAGTAAGATTCCCTTTAACCGAATTTCTACTTGTGGGATAAAGTTTAGTTATCTTATTTTATCTTATCTTAACAAAGTGAATTAGTGTGAAGCCTTGCTACCTATTCTGTTTTAAAATTATAATTGGGTTTTTGTTTGAACCACCATCGGGGAAAGTTGACTAAATACCGTTTGCTCAGGCAACCACGTAATGCCAAAACGTGAGTGAACGTGTTTGCAAGCACACCAGAGGGTGAGGACCTCTGGTCAATGTATGCGTAGGTATAGAGAAGCTAGTGAGAGTGATGTTTCGACAAATGAAGGAACATTTTAAAATCCGTGCCTTGTGGGGATCTGTGCTGCAGTCAAAAAAAGACGCGAAATGAATGCACGTTATTACGACGTGGTGACGCACTCTGTCCTCATTGTCTGGCTCTTATGCTCAATCCTCTAAGCAATTTCACTTCATTTTCCGGGGGAAAACGGGATTAAGTTTTCGCTTGCAGAGTCATAAAGAAGCACACAGTCGCTCACCATAGACGCAGTGATGTTATGATTTTAGGCTAATGACACATCTGGAGACCGTTTTTAGGTTCTGAGGCACATTACCAAGCATTGTTATCCATTCTTCCAAGATGAATATTAATCACATCTATATTTACAGCGATAATAATTGGAAATTAGCTGTTATCTAAGCAAAAGTTGTCTGAGTGTAAACAACTTATGAAACCATAACGTTTGATAATGTCCATCAATCAACCACTGAAACTGCGAAGGGGCCCTTGGTCTGCAAGATAAATAGGCCTAGAAATGCAAATATATGTACAATTTGAATGTAGTAAACAAAGAGACATGATTTGTATTGTTGCGTTTTCAGCTCAGCTGATAGCAATCCCACTGTTCGAAAAAATACGATTTTCCATTTTTAATCTGAAAGAGATAACCCAGATTGTCTCCGCAATAAATTTGCTATCCTCTTGCAAGATAACCCTTACATATGATGAGGAATTTTTACAGCATAGTTCATGTTTATGAAATAAACTATTTAGCATGTATTTAATAAGTGTTTTATTTTAATAACTGTATATTGAGGGGTGGCTGAATCGTCGTCAGGAGGTAAATACCGGCGTGCTGTAAAATGGAAGGGCTGTTCTCGGTGTACCTCTCCAACACGGATCAAGCAGCATCAATCTTTAGAAAGGGAACAAGTCACCACTTACCACAATTATCTAATTTGTGTTTCTTTCAACACTCGAAGCGCGATTTTACCCTTAAACGTTCAGACACCCTAAAGGATGGTACAGCAATGCGCTCCCACCCCTGCGCTTATTAATATGTCCTACTTCCCCATCTTTCATTCGGCTTAATTAGTTTGGAGTGGTTGCATTAAATGAGGAAAATTTTCAACCCGCTCTACATCCGTCAAAAAAGCAATCACGTTTATGGCAAGCTGCTTAAATAGGCGATGACAGCTAATTCTGTGACGCGTCCGCTAGCTTTGGGGGGTTTCGATAAGAAAATTGCGCTCGTTGGAGCGTGAGCTGTCGCCCCCCTCCCCAGCCTCAGGGTCCTCATCGCGGTATAAAACTGAATGAATGGACGATACCCGTCAGAACACGGGACTGGGGCAAGCTGGGAATCTCTGGACTTCTGACAAGCACGTCTCAAGCCTCCGACGTACCCGTAAGTAAAAGGTCTTCTGCTCCCGACACGTACGAAAGTGAGACTGACGCCGGCTGCTCTGTGTGCATGCATGCCAGCAGTAGACATGACCCGATGGTCGCCACAAATGAAGTGCTTAAGTTACGTGAAACACGTTGGATAGCCTTAGTTTATCGTTTTCTGTTGTTCATCGGAACTTCTATCACACGGAGAAGTGGAGGTAGGCAAATAAGAAGTAACAAGCAAATGTGATAAATTTAAAAAGGGTCTTCAGAAGGTATTCCACAGTCATCACTTTTCCTCCTTTTCTTTCGGCAATACCACCACACAAGTGTGTTACCGATTTTACCTTCATCACGAAACGGAGAGACTTTGAAGTCAGATTGCTCTCCTTCTGCTCGTCCCCCCTTTCTTCCACAGTGAGAATGCGCCCTCATCTCGGCATGTGGCTGGGCACGACTGCCTTAACCGTGTTCGCCTTAGTGTGTTTGGGCACGCTGGTGGACGGCTACCCCTCCAAGCCCAACAACCCGGGGGAGGACGCGCCCGCCGAGGAACTCGCCAAGTACTACACTGCGCTGAGACACTACATCAACCTCATAACGCGGCAGAGGTGAGTGGCAGCCCGGCTTAGGGCGCACTGCACAAAATCACCCCCAAATTATTCTGTACCCAGCATTTCTGCCATGCAACATTATGCCATGAAACAAAATTTCAAATTGTAAGCGAGTATTTTCAGTCGATTGCATCACTTTTAGAGTAATCTGAGTGTCTGGTTTCCATATGTGATGAACTTTGCCAAATGAACTCTGTTATTAGTCTATGCAAAGATACCATGAAGTGATGCGGACGCGTCAACCGCTGCAATTTGGGACTGCAGCTATAAAGTACCTAAGGCACGTAAAACCGCCTGAATGAAAAATCCGAAATGAGTAAAACGAAGACCTATTGATTTGTATGCCAATGCATTATCGTCCAAGATTTGTGCAGTTCTTTGGGGAATTTCCAGTGGATTTTAAACTTTTGCACGGATTAGTTTATGTATCTATAATCACTGTTCATACTGTTGGCCACTAGAGAAGGCAGAAATAATCACTGTGTGGAGAACCTGCACCGTTTTCCCTAGGAAAATGTCCTTATGTCTGGTAAACAAGAGTAAGGGAACTGGCCCCTTCTGCCCGCTGAGCAGGTATGGAAAGCGGTCCAGTCCTGACGCGTTTCTCTCCGACCTGCTGCTGAGAGAGAACACGGATGACAGTCCACAGTTCAGGTGAACACCCTTTGGCACCATATACGAAAGGTACAGCTATGAAGGCAGAAGCTGCAGTATGAGGGGAGTTATTGTGAGATCTGGACCAGTATGTGATGAGACAGTCAGTGACTGGTACAGGATGACAGGTGGAAGATGGAGTGAGGACCAAAATTCCTTAGAATGAACAGCATAGACCTACTGGTACAACTGGAACTGTTAACCATTCATATTTCTGTCAGCTAAGTGCCCTGTTGCATATTTATGTGCATGTTCATTTTCTGCTGCTACTAAGAGTTAGAAACGCTGGGCAGGTGACCGTACAGAGGGTGACGCTCACGGTCCTTATCCCCTGCACGTAGGGGACTGCCGTTCCCCATAAGGGGTGCCGGTCTCCAACAGGTTCACCCTGATCTTCACTGCATCCGTCGCTAGCCCTCCGAGAACACATTGTCGTCTTCCTTTCCCGGCTTAGTCTCCCCTTCTTCAGCTCCCGGGGCGCCGGTAATTAGCGGGTTCCAGATGCGGAAACACCTTAGGGCTGAATGCGGTCCGCAATTAAAGGAACCACAGGCTGTGGCGCTTAGATTCTGGTGGCCGTGGGCTTTCATATTCATGTTAATGCATTAGTAACAACAATTTATTCCAGAATGTAATTTGTGTTATAATTATCGAAACTTTGACACTGTCCTGTTAATTGTTCAGTGAAACTGTGTCATCATTAATGTCCTATGCATGAACAATAGCAGAATTGTACCAAACACAATTTCCACAAAATCCAGTTGTGTGGCAGTAGAAGATTCCATCCATCCTGCAGTAGTGTGCACCAGTAGGAGAGTAGGTTTACATCCATCGTGTGGGGGGATGTTAATGATGAAGTAGCAAATGAGATTAGAATCCTCAAGCAATAAGGATCACTTTATACCTGTATGCCTGATCTCATTTGATTTGTTGTGTGTATAAAATAACTGCGAAGTTAGGAATCAAATGAGAAGCTGTGTCCCTCTGTCTTTCCAGGTACGAGGAACCGCCCATGTGGTGATGTCAGAAATGTGTTGATGCCCTTACCATACCGCCCATAACCAATATGGCCACCGACACCGCTGCACAGATGCGACCCCACCCCAGTTTCATGACAACCCCACTGGTGTACTGTATCCTAAGAACGTGATCGATGCAGTGCTTCACCTCACTCCGATTTAGATGGTCCTCAGAGTCATGGCTGCATGCAAATACCAGTCAACCGCCTGCCATATCTGATAATGTCTTATTTAATCAAGTGACAAGGGAAAATCATTGTTCAGTGAAACTGTCATCGTTAATCATATTGTTTAAAAATATACTGATTTGTTGATTGTAGCGTTTACTGTTTCTTGAATAAAATATTCTGGAATGTCTACTTGTGTGTCTTTGTTCAAAGTCATACTCGTAGTAAGCATAGTAATGAATGTGTGTGGGGGGGGGGGGCAAGATTTCACATTTTCACCAAATTTTCAATTTGTTTTAGGCTACAGCTGTAAGTTTGTGAAAAGCATGACTATTTAAACAATGCAGCAAGATTGTATCAACTGGCAGGAATTTATTATAGGAAATTCTTAAAATGACCAGAATTCAATTCAATATTATTTATATAGCACCTTTAACAAGAAACCATGTCACAAAGCGCTTTGCATATAGTCCTAGGCCCCAGGGAGTAAGCCAAAGGCGACCGTGGCAAGGGGAAAAACTCCCTCGAGAGGAAGAAACTTTGGGAGGAATCAGACAAACCTTATGAGGAACCAAGATAATCGTGTCTTCATCGACGTAACCTAGCCTTTATAGAAAACTTCTGAAGTGAATTATATTTTACAATTGAATGTAGGTTCTTGGTTTCAAAACAGATTTTTCTCATTGGAGTCTCTTTTGACAATATGAGCATTGCATGAACAGAATAGACTACTGAATCTACAATAAATACTAATATATTATAACACCAGCTAATTAAACACCTGCATAGTGGACGTGTTTGCATGCTGCTTTTAGCACAATGTTATGATCATTTTCCACATAGACTTCAAATCACATACAGATAAAAATGTACGGTAAATTAATATTGCAAAGAAATAGTGGATGGCATCTGAGTATTGTCAAGCCAGGTACGCTTTATAGTCACATAATACATATGGAAGTATTCAGTGGCGCGAGATAACGTTCCCCCGGGACCGCGGTGCAACATACAAGCAGGAAGTGAAAAAAGGGGTAAATTCACAATAATTAGAAAAAGTTTTAGCAGTTCCGATAAGGATTTTATCCGACAGACAAGCTAGCAAAAATGTGTGCATGCAACGACCCATCATGAGATTTCCTTAATGACTGATTCCATACCTGTCCATATCGGTATCAAATGTCTACTCGTAAGCTTGATGCGATTAACTGTAAATTCACTGATGGACGTGATTTCGGACTTCAAGAAGAAAAAATCTTTGAATGGAGTGAACAGCCCCGATGGTGAGAATCATCACGAATAAATTAAAAAGATATCCACAGTTCCATAAGCATAAGTAATGCTCAATAAAAATGTAAAATTTGTAGTCCATTTCTTACGTGCACATAAACTGCATTGCATCACAGCGTGTTCCATTATATTGGCTCTCTACCGCCCCCAGGCGTAAGAAGTTTTAAGGAACACTGAAGGGGCATTTAATAAAGTGTGAATGACATGCAGATACGCGAACCGGTTTTTTCATTTTCTCTGTGTTGCAAAAATTTAATATTTTTACCAAACAGTAACAATACCATTTGTTATACTAATATATAACCAAAATGTTACGCGGTAAAACGCGCCCGAAGTGTACAGTCGACTTTGACGCAACCAAATATATTAAACGAGTTTTGAAAATAATAAATTTGATTTTTGTTTTGGTTCACCTCTCTGCACTGGATCTAAGTTATTCTTTATAAAAGTTTCACAACATAATATAAATATAAGTCTGAATTATATTGAACAGAAACCCATTTAACATAAATGATTACTTTGCTGCTGAAAGACTTTCCGTTTCAAAATATGGTAATTAACTTATAATAATAATCCACATGATTAAAACACTGCCTAGTATGTAATGCCTGCAGCCTCTGACTCATGTATCTGTTTTTTATACACACCGCGGTGATTTCCGATCGGTGCCTGTATCAGTAAAAATCATAAAAGACCTTCTTCTTATCCCGCATCCGCTTACTCACCAGGTGCGATAACAGTTAACCGCTAAATTTTGGTTAAGTAGAACCGGTTTTAAAGCCAACGAGTTTAGTCACCGCGTAATCAACTCGGCGACTGCTTTTATGGAACGTAATAGAGTAAAAGAAGGTTCTTTCGCATACTGTTAGATACACTCTGGTTCAAAATAAATTACTTTAATTATTTATTTGGGCGCAATCTACCATTCTGATCCGAAATCCACGTAGTCAACAGGATTGCAACTTGACCATCAAAGCTACCGGTTTCGCTAATGTTTACAGTTTTACAAATGTTAATTATACATGTTAAAGACAAAAATCAAACCTCTCGAACATTCGTTCCGGATTTCGAAAGTATTATTGCAGCTACAATCCAGGCAATAATCCAATACATTTTAAATGCTCAGATGCTCAGTTGGAACTAAATCCACCACACACAGTCGATCCCCAGGACGAGGAATGCTAAAAAGCTGGCATATGGAAAAGTTATTTTGACTTTCCTGGCTCATTTGTGCGCATTTTTGGACGAGGCAGGAACTAACGAACTGCAAAACCGAGCCGTAGAGTAATGCCGAATCTTCTTCATTGCAAGACCTACGTTTTTATTGCAAGTAGAAAAACTAATTAAGACAGATATGCGGAAAAAGTTATAGCTTTATATTAACGTGCGAAAGATCCGCATATGCGTATGTTATATGTGTGCTATTAACAGACCAGGCTGTAGAGTTCAGAGAAGGGACGTAGAAATAATAATGTGTCTGTCATAATCTTTCAAGCCTCAGTCATTTTTAAACCAAGAATTATAAGCTTTAGACTAAATAACATCTAAAAACAGGAATGTTTTTGTCGCTTGTCGAAATTTCTAACGTCAGGGCTTGGGAGTATAGTTAAGCACCAAACTAATTAAGCTCCATTAAGCTGCATGTCAGTGATATACCGACGGTGAACTGACAGCTTACGATAGATTTCTGGTTGTTGTAATCTTGTAACGATAAAAATATCGTTGCAATTTCTTAAATATAACCTGTCATGCCTTAAAAATACAAGTTTTACGGTTTTTTCCACTATTTTTTGTTTAGTCATAGAGTAGTTTATAAATCTCTCTCAAGCCGTTAAAGAATGAATTTATATATTTATATATTATTACAAAGGTACTTCACTTACAATTGTAATACACTTAAAGCAGATTTGGTTTGTAACTATTAATAGATTTGACACCTTGATCGTTATTTTATATTAGCTTAATCAAGCCTTTTTGATCTTGGTTGCAGTACAAATCTCCCTGATATCAGTGTTATATATTTTAATAGGCTGAGAGAAAGAACCTTACCTCCCTGCCCGTCCACCCCCCCCCCCCAAAAAAAAACAACAAACAAAATGAAAAAACCTAATGACTTAGTGCTATTGTAAAGATTCAAGTCTTCATTATTGGCTAAATGCTGCCCCCTTGTGGAGATTGCCTTCTGTGACCCACTGTGGGCATCAGCAGCTAAAACAAACGAAAAATAATTTACAAGAGTGTTTTCTAACCAAAGATTATCACAGTTACGCAAACAAGTGACAAGACAGGAAGATGGACAACCGTATTTTCATTTCATCAAGTAAGATCATTAAAATTACCCGCAAAACAAGAATACATAAATCTTTATGCAATCGAACAAACAAGAAAAAATTATTATCATTATTATTATGCAGTCTTACATAGTCTTACATATTAAACAAAAAACGTTAATATATTATACCGACGACGATTCTAGCCATTGGTTTGTTTTCATAGAAGATGAGGGTCTTAAATTAAATTTATTAAAGCTCAGCACTGGAATCCCACTAATTGTCTTGCTTACGTGCACGATCTGTATGAGATCGCGCTAAGCATAGGAGTAAACGTCAGACACAACGATTATAAAACACACTCACGCTTAAGTCTTTGGGAGTATAGTTACTGTACTTACAACTGAAGGAATTACGACAACAGAAGCACAGACAGAACAAACAAAACCAGGAACCACGCAATACTTCCAAATTTAATTTTGCTTGGTTAGAATGTAAATGTGCAAAAAAAAAACTCTTGCGAGTACAAAAAACGAAATTACAAATGCATTTACATTTTGACGATATTATCAACCATTCATCGGTCATCCTCGACCATAGTGCGCAATTTTCAAATCTACCTCGGTCTCCAAAAAAATATTTGGCTAATAATCGTGGTACGGGACCAAATAAAGGAGGAGTCAAAGGTACTGTACTCAGCGCCGGTTGATGTTTGCTCGTAAACGTCACCAAGGGGGCAAGACTGGGGAACATGATGGGCACATCGTGTGTGCGGATAGTTAACTGCGGGACCACTACCGGTGAAGAGGTATGAATGTCTAACCAGACTGGAGGCAATAAAAATACTGAAGACACTAGGTAAGCCATTATCATTTCTATCATATATTTAAATCTGTCTCCTAGTTAGAATTTCATTGTAATCCGTACAAGTAAATCGTTTACTTGTAGAGAGGGGCACTTGTAATATGTTTATAATAAAAGTAGAAGGCGTATTTCATGCTCTTTGAGTGCAAGCTTACACAATTGACCCATTAACCGTTTAACCTAACGCGCTGGACCCTTTATGCGCACTAACCCCCCCCACCCCTCCCCTCCCCTCCCC
>JAACJT020001786.1:0-13852 GCA_009936485.2 Gymnarchus niloticus | reverse complement strand
CAAAGGCGACAGTGGCAAGGAAAAGCTCCCTCAGGAGGAAGAAACCTTGGGAGGAACCAGACTCAAGGGGGAAGCCCGTCCTCCTCAGGCCAGCAACGGGCAGGACAGATTAATTAATACAAATAAAAATAGATACAAGAGCAAATCCTGTAACAGTCAGGATTTGTCACATGGTCAGCATGGACTGGCATCCCATCCAGGGTGTACCCCAACCCTGTGCTGCCTGGGTTAGGCTCCAAGCCACTCAATGATCCTGACCAGGATGAATGAGCAATGCTCCTGTCTTGTATTTGATTTTAGGTCATTATCTGGGTAGTTATAAAATCGAACCTTTTGAGAACCTCAACGCAAATTATACCAAATTTACAACATTATGTACTGCTGAGTTTTAACAGGGTCTGTATACACAATGTTATGATTGGAGGGGAAGCAAGTTTCTGAGAAGCACGCACTTACAGTTAAGGAAAGCTTACAGTTATTTGACTGTGTTTCCATCTGCTGGGAAAAAGCAAAATGGACGGCTGACCTCCTTAACTTGTTCGTTACATGTACTACAAACTATCATAGAAAGCTTTTGGTGTGGTTTAGGGATACTTTACTATGTCTGTCGACATGTGTTATATGTATTACGAGTAAGGGGGCGTTCCGATGCTCAGGCACACGTTTTCCAAAATTGTGCTCAGAAAACCCACTTCTAAAAGGTGGTGAAGCAGCATATGCTCGTCAGGTGACCACAGCCCCCTGGCTGAGATTCGTCCAGTCATGTACCTTATCTCCCCGCTGAATCTCTTTATTGACCGGTCTTGTCTGCTCTCTGATTACACCTGGTGGTCCTGGTTGCCCTGGGGATCCCTGTTCACCCTGTTCTCACACATACACACACACACACGGACACATGCACGCACACACACAGTTTCACCAATGCCAACAGGCTGCAGGACTTCATATTCATGGTACTAAATTTGTTCATCCCACCTTCTCCCCTTTAGATCCTTGGAAGTTTAAGCCCATATTTCCCTGAGTAGAAAAATTAAGAGAACAGATTAGGAAAGCAGAAACTGCACACCAATCTAAGCCAGGTCCGCCCCCCAATTGAACCCCGGATCCCTGCTGTGTGGCACTAGCTGTCTGTGGCGAGGAGGCTATCTGGCTCACTTTCTGCCAGGTAGGCTATAGGGCAGGGTCCAGCTCATGGCTCTACACTGACATCTAGTGGTGACAGGGTGTTGCTTAACGTTCTACAAAATGGAGAACAAATCAATATTGCATAGTAATTGATTAAACACCTGAATTTGTTCTAATTTACATTTTATTACAGGGCCTATCTGTCACCATTACTGGAGCTGTCATTTCTTCCAGGGAGTACCCTTTCAAGTGCCCTGCGCTTTCTGGGAACAATCGGCTTTGGATCCCTGCAACTCTAATAACATAAGGGGTTTCTACAAATGGATGGATGGATGGATGGATGGATGGATGGATGGATGGATGGATGGATGGGAGGATGGATGGACAGATGGGAGGATGGATGGATGAGTGGATGGATCGTAATAGATACAGACATATAATTTAACTGTTAATATAAACAATTCATTACAGAAAGTTGAATCATGACTTATGATATCTTATCGATGTTGGAATACTCAGACCATATAGCATAGTGAACAGCAGTTATTTCAAATGCTTGTGTTGCATTATTACATCTGATCCCCATAAATTACCAAAGTAGCAAGCCTACCTTTGGCCCTGGAGGACCAGGAGGTCCTGGAAGGCCCTGAAAAGTGACAAAAAATGAGATGAAACAGTATAATGCCAACAACACACAAGCATGTTGGTCCTGAGAATATGAGATGCTCCACTTAACGAAGTGAGACATACCACATAGCCTTTTGGTCCCTGGGGGCCAACTGGACCTGGCACACCTGGAGGTCCTTGACTCCCCTAAGAGACAGAGATGTAACTGAACACAGTACTATATGCTCAAAGATACATGGAGACCATTAAAATGACAATCAATAATTACCATAATGTGGTGAGTGCATCTACCTATGCATCACTCAACTATAAACAAGTAAACACACATGGCAGTTACCGGCATTTTACCACCACAACAAGTAAACTTGTAGAAGAAATTCCAATTTACTTTAATTTACTATTAATGCTACTGTCAATACAAATATTACTACAGTAAATACACTGAACATGCAGCTTAAATGTAATATTACTATTGTTAAAACACTAAACATACTAAACAAACTTAGTATAAATACTGTTAATACACTCAAATTGCAGATTATTACTAAAATTACTGTCAATGTACAGAAAATACTGCTTAATGTTAATATTACTACTGTCGATACACTGAACATAGAGCTGGACATCAAAATTGCTGGTACTTAAAAAATCAGATGAAATTTCAGTATAAGGCACCAGTGCTCCAGATCCACAAGGACCGATCGGGTTTTTTGTTTTACCCATGTTCCTTGTTTTCCTTGTTTTAGTTCTGCCTTTGGCCTAATTGGCCTCGTGTGTCTCACCTGGTTCCTTTGTTATTTAAGTTTGGTTCTGTTGTAGTTTGGTTTGCCTGGTTTGTTGAGTTTGGTTAGAATCGTTAGGCTTGTTCAAGTAGTCTGTAAAGGGCATTACCTGTTCTGATTTTAATCTTCCAGTCTTGTTCTTGGTTTCTGGACTGGTAATGCCCTACTCATTTATGTTTGTATGTCTTATTCATGTGGTTTTGGCCTTGTCTTGTCATGTTTAACTCTTGAGTTCATTCCATTGTGTTCAGGCGAAAGCCTTTGTGTTTATTCCTTTGTTGGTTATTAAACCCCATCGACTCTCGCACTTTCATCCTCAACATCCTTGGCTCAACATCCTCCCTATTTTTCACCGGCGGAAAGTACAACGCAATGTGGTTTTGCTAGTTTCATACCAGCGCATTCCTCATTTTCACTCCAAGCGCGCACATTTTCAAAATAACAAATGATTTTGTGCGTGCATCCCGCTCGTAGGGGTGGTGATTTTTAAATGAGGTGTGGCTAGGCGCATTGCTGGGGGGCTGCTATATTAAGCCAGTGAAATGACATTGCACTTTTGACCAACAAACCATGTCTAAACTCAGTGGCGTATTATTATATGATATTTAAGTGGCGCGTTTTAGAAACGTGCAGGTGCACGACGCTCATTATGGACACAGGTACACGCTCAAAGTCCACTAATGGTTTTTTGTTATTTTATTTCACTCATATATGTTGTTTTATAGAGTACAACTTATGGAGACAAATTTCTCTCCATATTTCCAAGCCTGCTTCACCTCGATAGGCTTAGGTGGACCAGTGGTGCTCCCGTAAATGATTCGCTCCGGCCTTTTCACTTCACACATGAGCACGTCTGTTTCATTGCCTGAAACCCGATCTGATTTGCCAGGTAAACATGCCATTATAATAGCAATCCGCTATAGCTCATGTTCCCCTGCCTTTTAAAGGTGAGGTGACAGGCCATTCTGATTGGTTTATTCCATGTTATGCCCAAAACACATCTCTGAATAATTAAGAGAGTTAGGACAACCTTTTTGCGCCTTGCACTGGAACAAAGTCTGTTTTTTCCGCCGTCAAAATAACAAAATGGATTTGGACATGTCCATAAATGTTACTTGTGCCTTGCACTTTGCGTTAGCTCGTCAAAATAGAGCCCTGAAGACTAAAGGTAATAATTAGCTTAAAAACTGCTTTATTATTCCCTGAATGATTTATTTTCAGAATAAATTTTGTCTGTATTAATATCATGAACGCCTAACTCAGTGACAAACGTTTCTCTCACTCCTCTTTAGAGTCCTGTATACTGTGTTTATTTTCGATGAAGTATCCTCAACGTTATATACGGCACAAGAAACTTACTGGAAGACCTGGAATGCCTGGAAATCCAGGCTCACCCTTTTCTTCCAAGGTGTTGACCAAGAGGATGTCACCAGATTCTCCCTGAAGGGACAAGTGGGAGGGAATGGAACAGCGGCAGAAAAGAGCAGACAAACAGGCCCTGAAGTATAATAAAAAGGTAGTGAGAGTGACAGAACATATAGAACTGCCAATCTGTTACACAATAAAGCTTCAGATCTTACTGCATATTCATGTTAAAACTAATTCAACCAGATTGCTGAGCATTTTCTAACCAGTAAAAGTAAACTACATAACATCACCTCTTTGGTCCCTGCCCCTTTAATACAGTTGTGAATTTTAATATTAAAATAAGCCGCCAGAACAAAGGTTTAATGCCATCATTTATACCTAGAACACTCCCTTTCTAACTGTGGTACATGTGTCTGAGGCTGTTGGACTGTTGTACTTTAAGTCTAATGTAACCTATCCCTTTAACCTCATGACTATACAGGTCAGCTAGACCCGGCAAACAAAATGCTTTAATACTTGAAGTCTACAAGAATAGTACAAGTTTTAGTTGAACTATGGTCATAACTCAAGAAAGAGATGTTCAGTATCACCATCACTGTGCTGTGGGTCAATGCTGGGTGAATTTATCTTCAAGGAAATCACTTTTCAGGCTAATGTATTATACTGATATAGTATCTTATGGAGCTTAATTGACCAGTACAAAAAAACAACTGAACGAAACATTTTGAAGATACATTTTCAAGAACTTGCCTTCATTCCGGATATGCCAGGTAGACCCTTTGGAAAAGAAATGTTTCAAGTAAGTTCAGGTTAATGTGGGCTTAGATTTTCAAGTGTAACAATATATCTCCATCTAGCTAGTGGCCTTCATCAAACCTCAGAGGTGGGATAAATGGTTGGACATTTCAGTGGGTTATCAAGACACGTTGTTTCATATTACTTATTGACATAAATTGAGATACATCATTCCATTTTGAATGGAATACCAAAACATTAAATTACATATAAGTACAAATTATCCACAATCAATCGCAAAGCATAAACATGATCCATATAAAAATCAGGAATTAAATCTACGGATGTCACAAATGTGACTATTAGACAGGATACCACACATGTTAGTTCATTTGAAAACAAAATATTTCCAGTTGTTTTATTGTCACAGAAATGACCCAATTTCTTCTTTTTCAACGATCAAACATGAGAGGTTTGACCAGGTGGTGTTAAAATCAGAAGCCTTCAGTCGGTCAAAGATACAGAGAATTCACCTCAAAGCAGAGTGACTGATAGTCCACTCCGCCATGGAAATCACTCCTCTTTCAGCAAGATCAGTATGTAAAAAGTTTCCGGAATCACAGGAATACTCACCGGAGACCCCTGCAGCCCTGGGAGGCCCGGATTTCCAGGAAATCCACGTTCCCCCTAAACAAAAACAACATAATCGTGAGTACACTCCATCAGTAAGGTTTGTTACCACTAGCAACCTCACTGGATGTGTCTCACCTTGGTGCCATTACACCCTGGAGCTCCCCTGGGGCCTATTGAACCATCCTGTCCTGGGAGACCCTGGTAAAGGAGAGACCCAACAGGAGTTAAGTTTTGGTGGGGCAAGATTGGTCTGTAATGTGAAGCATTCCGTTCACATTCAAATCCATCGATTACGACTCTCTGTGAGCATTTCCCTAGAATAAGCACAATTGTACTGAGCCGAAATAAGAATGAGAAAATACCACATAATACCAAAACAGCAGCCGTGTGTTCTAGGGGAGCACCAGCATGTACGATAATGTCCAATATTTCCTTTGTGGATGTGGATTTAATCAAGGTCAACATGATCTAGGGGAATCAGTTAATGGACTTAATTAGCCCCGCCCCCTTTCCCATACTGGCATCCTCAAAACCTTGCAAGGAGACTAGTATCTCCTCACATGCCTAAGTGTCTCCCAAACTCATCATGGCTTCCATTTCAGCCCCAGCTAAAAGTCAGGTACTCTGTGGTAGATCATACCCAGCACTCTCAGTACGGAATTACCCAACCCTGTTCCCCATCAATAGATTCTGTTTTCCCAACGCAGGCATCCTATTCCCTGCCCAGCCATGTTTCACGTGTTCCACTACCCGAACCCGAGACGATTCTTACTGGGATTCCTGGGGTTCCTGGAAATCCGGGCAATCCTGGTGGACCCTAAAAACCAACATAGTGTCAAAAAACACGTTAGGGGTACGTTTAAACATTACAAAGTGTATGACAGGGTGAATGCTTTCTAAAAATGAGCTTCACTTCTCACAATATGGGTTCTGATAATTGATATCCAGTGAACTGAAGACTCTGAATGTGAAGGACGGATATCAAAACAATACATTATGCTTTAAAAAAGTGTGTTACTGATTGCATATTTCAGAGTGTATTTCCATCTGTGTTTCACTTAAAGGCAGATTCTCAGCTTTGGACTCACTCGGATTCCTTTTGGACCTGCTGATCGGATTTGCCCATCACTGCCCTGTAAGAAAACAAGCACCAATCAAATCACAGTCATTACTCATTCATACCAGGGGTTAACATGCCTTTTGACCTTGAAGGCTTTAAATGCATTAGTATGCATTTAAAGGTATGCATTAGTAAAAGCCTCGAACCAGACATATCTGCATACTGGCCCAAACCTGCAGCCCAGTGGAACTGACATGAGGTACAGGTACTGAGTTCAGGCAGCTTGAAGTCCTGGTACTCAACCTGGTGCAGTGTACAGGTGGAGAATTACAACAAAAATGTGGGTGTAAAAACCCACAACTTTGGCCACTGCTGTCCATGATAAGACACCTGGCTGGTCCCTTACCTTCTCTCCTCTCGGTCCGATGGGTCCCTCTGGCCCTGGGAATCCCGGCAATCCTGGCTGACCCTGTAGTCCTGGAAAGCCGGCTTCACCCTGTCAAGCATTGAGAGCAGACACACCATCACTCCCTGAAGTGACATCCGTCCATCTTCTGACCATCCCTGGTCAGGGTTGCTGGTCTGAATGGACACATTCCACACTAATTACCTTATCTATACATTAATTTTTTACACAATTATATGCTGTATTAAGAATTTGGCTTGGTTGAATTTGGCCTGATTAGTATTAAATGGGTATTTGGAAGAAGATTTCATTTGGGATGAAAATAATCAGACTAATGATGATTGTAATGTCCAGGGCTAAAGTATGTTGCTAATGTAATACATAGCAATATTTAAAGAAATGCTAGTGTGAGTACTGTCTAGAAGCACAGGAGAAACACTAATCTGAGTACTCTGTAGAAGCACATGTAGGAGGAATACTTGTGAGAGTACTGTACTGTGTAGGAGCACATTAGAAACGCTAGTGTGAGTACTGTGTAGAAGCACAGGAGAAATGATAATGTGAGTACTCTGTGCTGGAGCACATTAGAAATGCTAGCTTAAGTACTGGATAGGAGGACAGGAGAAATGCTAACATCTTCACTAGGGAGAGCCTCACCTTGGTTCCTTTCAGAGAGCTGCAGTCACAGCTTGATTCCTGTGCACAGCCGAGGCAGGTCTGGAGAGAAAGAAATAAAACCACGATCAGAGAGACATATCATGCATTATCCTTCATGTTTTCTTAAACTAAAATCGCCTGGCCTCCATTCTTTAGAACAAACATTCCTGCTGTGAATGGCTGTAGGTAAGAGCTCGAAGGCCGCAGGCCATGGTGATACCCTGCGCAGTAAGGAATATGAGTGCAAATGCCTTTTAGTCTCCTTCCAGAGGTGACACACACGTTGTTAGCCTGTATGCTACACAGTCATGTTGCATGTGTGTCTGCAAAAGTAAGTAGAAAACAGTGGTGTTTTAAACAGTAGGGCTTTGCAGACTGGTAGAGGGAGAGTAAGGTCACATTTTACTGCATGGTACAGAGCAACCAAATCAACTCCCTCATCTCTGGAAATCATATTATTTCTATGAAACGTTTCATATACGTCCTTTTAATGTTCTTTTTCTACACATTATTATGCCTAACCTGTTGTAATATATATACACATCGAATTAAGATTAAGATCAAATTTTTCACAAGAACTACCAATATGTTTTCTATCAAACTTCCCGGTCTTCTGGGTTATAGATGAGTCAGTGAAGCACAATATTACTTAATAATTATTAATATGCTGATGTGCGAACTGGAACTGTGAATAAGGCTGGTTTAATCCAACCTTTACCAATAAGGATTCTCCTCTCAGGTCAGTCCTGGGCAGTAAAGCAGAGGCCTGTAAAAGCAACAAGCTCCCATTTCCTGACCAGCAGCAAATATTTCTGCTAAATGCATTCTGTCGTGAGCTAGAGAAGTTTTGGAAAGAAAAAATAAAGTCTTCCGAAAGCAAACAGACATTGATGGACTCCAGTTACTAACTCGTAATGAACCTCCATTTTATTTGGATTGAAAGCCCTTTTAAAAACAGAGTGTGGCAGTCATTTCTGAGCGAGAACTAACAAGGTTAAGCACAGGTCTAAGATCAGAGGCTTCTCTAAATGAATTTCCTTCTTCGCATTTCCTACACAAGAGGACAGCCTTCAGCCATACACATGCAGCCACTTCCTGCTCAAGGTCAAACAAATTTTCAGGCTAGTGATAATGTGACTTGTATGTTTAATGTCTCAGCGATGTGTAGATTGGGAGAAATAAAACAGGACAGTTCATGTTTTCCTTCAATAGGAAATCATTTTGCTGATAAAAATAAGAACAATGTAACTAAATCTGTGACTGGATTCCTTATTCATTTCTCTCTATACGGTATAATTTAATGTCATATCCTGCAAACAGAATTTAAAAATTACATCATTTCAACTGTGCATATGGAACAGAACATTACAGAATAGTACAGTACAGATTACAGAACATTATAGTACAGAACAGTAAAGTACAGTTATTGTACTTAACAACCCATTGGAGGACTTTTTCCATATGTTTTCCTAATTGAGTTGAAACCCTGGCTCTGGTAAGAGGGAATCCTAGTGATTTGTAACCTCATGGAAGAGTCATGCCATTACAACACTCCATCTCTTCCTCTGAAGTCTTTCAGGGCCTCTTCCCTCTTTTTGTGCGTGTGTGTGTGTGTGTGTGTGTGTGTGTGTGTGAGCGAGCAAGCTCACTAGTGTACTCAGAAGCAGGTCACTGCCACACCAAAAACAATTTCAAAGAAAGAATAGAACATCTTATAATAATCCCCCACAGAAAAAGAGAAAACCTGACAACATTCTAGAATTATCTGAAAACCAGCTTCAACCCTGTTCCTCCATATTTACATGTTCAAAAGCATGAATTTTGAGAAAGGATCATGGTCATTTTTGTTGTGGCCAACACCAAAACACAAACGTATCATACTAGGTTAAACAGTCTTTAGAACTGCACATTACATATACTGAAAATTGAATGGTTAAAGAATAATTTACTCAAAAATGCCTTTACAGTAAAATGGCAAATCCCCAGACCTTCTACATCTAAAATTCTACATTTTCCTCTCTGTGAATCGCCACCTTACCATAGTGGAGGGGTTTGAGCTTCTCAGTGGTACTTGTTGCCAGGGGTGATTGACTGTGGGGTGTGTTCCATGTGTTTTGTGGACTTGGAAAAGGCACATGACCGTGTATCTCAGGGTGCTCTGTTAGAGGACACTTTGGGAATATGGGGTACCGGGTCTGCTGCTGTGACCCATTCCTATATAACCGGAACAAGAACTTGGTTTGCATTGCCAGCAGTAAGTCAGACTCCTTCGCAGTAGGTGTTGGACTCCACCAGGGATGCCCTCTGTTACAGATTCTGTTCATAACCTTTATGGACAGAATTTCTAGGCACAGCCAAGAGGTGGAGAGTGTCCGGATCGGTGACCTCAGGATTGCATCTTAACTCTCTTGCAGTGGTCCTGTTAGCTTGGGGATGAGTTGCGCAGGTCTGTTGTGGCAACGAGAAAGTTGAGCCGAAAGGCAAAGCTGTCGATTTACTGGGCAATCTATATTCCTACCCTCACCTATGGTCACAAGCTCTGTGTAGTGACCTAAAGAAGGAGACTGCGGATACAAACTGTGAAAATGAGCTTCCTCCTCAGGGTGTTTGGGCTCACCCATAGAGACAGGGTGAGGAGTTTGGTCATTGAGTAGGGGCTCAGAGTAGAACTGCTGTTCCTCCAAATTGAAAGGAGCCAGCTGAGGTGGTTTGGGCATCTGGCTAGGATGCCTCCTAAACACCACAAAGGGGAAGTAATCTGGACACGTCCAAATGGGAGCAGACCCTGAGCCTGGCCCAGGAGAGGCTGGAGAGATTCTCTCAGCTGGCCTGGGAGCGCCTTGATATCCCCCAGGGGAGCTGGAGGAGGGGGCGTCTGGAGATGGAAATCTGGGGATCTCTGTTTAGACTGCTGCCCCTGAGATCTAGACCCAGATAAGCGATGGAAAATGGATGGATGGATGGATGGACAGAAGGTTCACATTTTATGCTAAGCCTTCTCTGGACTTTGTAAATGTAATGCAGGTTCTGCCTGAATTTCCCCACCCCCCTGTGTTATTAACCCCATGTCTACCCCCATCCCAGAAAACTTCAACAGGCAAGCAGCCATTATTGGAATGACATCAAATGCAGAAGTCAGAGTTGAGAAACCTTTCCGGTGTTCCCAAGTGGGAATTACGATTTCGGGGGGGGCATTTTCACTGGTTTTTTCCGTGTCGGAGGTTGGAATTTCCGAGCTCCTAGTTGCCATCGAATGTCCCATTAGGCCCCAGGATCCTCACAACCTTGCACTGGATAAACAGTTATGGAAACTGCTGGAAAATTATTTATGTGATAAGTGTGTCCGGCGTCTCTTATTCCTCATGAAAGAAACGTAGCGCATGATAACAGAGTTCTGTAAATTACTATGTAAGTCGACAGGCTGTTTGTATAGAATGGAAAAGAAAGGCGAACACGAGCTATTCAGTAAAAGCCCCTGGAGCATTTTCACTAAACAGCTCAATCATTCCCAACAGGCAGTGAAATCAGGAGTTATTTTCCTAGCTTTGGACAGGCACTCATTTATAAAACTGAGCAGACAGTGAGACAGAAGGAGCTAATCCACAAATGCCCATGGATCACCATCCGTGGGCTTCAGAAGTGTGGCTGGTGCTGCCCGTGCCCATGATTGCCCATCCACACTCCAGGGGTGTACAGGAATGTCCAGCTCTCACAGGCTGGCCAGATGGTCCAATTAAGCACCACCACCAATCCAGAGGCAGCTGTGCTGCAGCACAGAGTCTTTACACAAGCCGTGTTGATAAAATAACAGCAATAAAGGACTGGTTTCCCATTAGCCTTTGTTAACACACTAAATGATTCACTTCAATGCTACTCTTTACGTGTATATGTTACAGTATATTGTAGTTTAATCAGTAAATTAAATTTCCGTCAGACAACAGTTTTTAGTGTCACAGATAGTAAAAAGCTTAAATGCTCTGATCTCGTTTGAAAGACATCAAAATATACAATTGATCAGTCAGAATATGTAATATCTTTTAATATCTTATTAATTTTAATATCTTGCTGTGTGATCCAATTCCAATTATCTTCCAAGCTCTGGGTAGTTCCCTTGTCCCAATGCTCTCAGGTCAGTGACCAGAACTTAGTGAACCTGAACTTTCAGGCCAGATGGAGGCTGTAACATTTTATTTACTAGTATAAAAACCCCAAAAGGTGACAATTTAAGACAGCTTCTATTTACAGACCAAAATTTAAACGCTGGAGACCGTTCAAAAAACGGAGAAGAAAAAAATACAAGGACAGTTAGCACAGTTGTGCTGTAGTGTGTGAAGTGACATTGTCTTCTTTTAAAGCTGCAGGATGGTCATATCAAAAGGACCAAGCAGCAGGTCCCAGAAAGCAGTGGGATTAAAAACTGATCTTCCCAGCTACCTGTTCCTACCCAGCCTGAATCTGCAGATGTTTACAGTCCAACTCCAGAGTTGACAAGCTTCAGTGTATGCTCATACAGCCCCAAACCTGGGCGCCGACACACGTCTACAACATCGCTGAGAGATTTAAACAGCCGCTGTACCAACAGCCACCCGCAATCACAGGTAAGCTGATGTCTGGCTGGGAATCCATAATGACCCTCTTAAAGCCCGTCCACTAAGAGCAGAAGAACTGGGAGATGAAAGACCGCCAGACTGGCTAAAACATAAACATGGCACAGATACACTGACTACAGCCTTTCCAAATAACAACATCGATCTGTATGTCTTCCATAACATGTGAATCTTGAACCTATCCCAGGAAGAACAGTGAAGGAGGCAGAACAGCACCCTGGTTGGGACGCCAGTCCATGAAGGACACACACACTACAGGGTATTTTGGGACGCTGCGTCACCTAAACCCCATGTTCATGGGCTGTGCAAGATCATGGGAAAAACATGCACAACCCAGACAAACCAAGCAGGGGCTGGGACCCAAGCCCACCACCCAGGAGGTGTGAGGCTACCCACAGAGCCACCATGTCACACACTTAGAAATATTCACTAGATCATAAATTACACTCCGCAGATTGTTTTTACGAGTAAAAACATTCAAATAACATTACAGCTCTGGCTGTTTCTCTGCATCAGAACACAACTGTGGGCGAATTTCCTTCAGAATCTCTCACCAGCAGCCACGTGTGAAAGAGCTCAGGGCCGGGTTTGAGTGGGACAGCACCATGCCAGTGGGAGAGAAATGCAAGGTCTTTGCCAGGGGACGCTCTGCTCCTTCTGTAGAGGCCTGACAAAAGGCAGCTGAAAAAGCATTCTGTGCGAATACCGTTCTGAGGCCACTTGAGACCACAGAGAGATACGCAGTTCAGCCACTACCACCAGTATGCTGATGAGACCCTCCTCAACATTTCTCCCGGCCAAAACCCTTCTGGACCGCCTCAGCACCTGTCTGACCACAGCACTTTAACTATTTATCAAATGTATCAGGACGATCTGACCAATGCGATCCAGCTGACTAAGAAAACATGAACTTTAGATACATAAATACACCTGCAAAAAAAAAAAATGTGGAAGCGGACTATATATGGGTAAGCAATCAACAAACCAGAAGTGTATATAAAATTTTACATAACAGAACATCTCTGATGTACACAAAACCAAATAGCCTGAAGCTCACTGAAGTATTCCATTAACAAATAAATAAGCCCAGATGGAGGCAGGATTAGACATTAACAAACATATCAGCTGTCTATTGTTTTTTTCTGGTCCTTCAGATTGGCCACCTGTCTCTCTAAACAACAGGCTGGAGCAAATAGAGGTCATGGGGGGATATCAGTCAGACTGGACTGGCTGAGCCAGTGAAGTTCCCCACCTCAGCTTGCTAGAGATCAAACATCTGAGAAGTACAAAACCTTGGACTGTCTAGTTGCTGTACAGACGATCCCCAACTTACAACCGAGATAAGTCACCTCAATGTAAGTCGAACGTCAAACAGGTACGGGGAAAGGGCATCTACTTGTGACAGCACATTAATAGACAACTGTCAAACAGCAACCTATTTTTGTCCAGGGCACTGATATTTATACACATAAATCTGTTTGAGTATTTATAAGAAATATCATACAACCCCAAATCAGAAAAAGTTGGGACAGCATAGAAAATGCAAAAGAAAAAAAAAAAAAAAGTGATTCTTAAATTTACTTTGACTTTTATTTCATTTCAGACGGTATGAAACAAAGACGTTTCATGTTTTGTCTGGCCAACTTCATTTCATTTGTTAATCCATTCCTGCATTTCAGGCCTGCAACACACTCCAAAAAAAGTTGGGACGGTAAAGCATTTACCACTCTGTAATGTTGCCATTCCTTCTCACAACACTTAAAAGACGTTTTGGCACTGAAGATACCAAGCGATGAAGCGTTTCAGGTGTTATTTTGTCCCATTCTTCCTGCAAACACGTCTTAAGGTATAC
>JAACJT020001785.1:0-13855 GCA_009936485.2 Gymnarchus niloticus | reverse complement strand
TCAGCCTCCCCGTGACCTGGTACCAGAAGAGCAGTACAGCCAATGGAAGGACAGGTACCTTTGGTCTCTGCCAAACCAGAGCTTCCAAACTCAGTTTCAGCAGAACAGAGGAGTGAGGGCAGTGTTGAGGTGACCGACAGCACGGAGCGTGGCCAGTGACAGCCTGCTGTCTGCAGATCCAAGCTCCTGCAGGCGACTACGTGACCCAGGGCAGCAGACCTGGCTGATGTGATTCTACGAAGCGCGACACCACATCTGTATCTCCATCCATGTCCTTGACCTGCTTCTCCACCTTCAAATGATACGCTACCCCGTTTTATCCAGAGTGTCGGAGTTATTTAAATCTGTCCTGCTCAAAGTGAGTCATCCAAACAGTGCAATGGAAAAACATGAGCCACTAATGCTCAGATATGTAAAATTATCCACGTTTTGACTGGACTAACGGGACTTTGAAGTCCAAAGTGTGGTCACGATAAAGGGGACCCTTCCTGTCCAGTGATATAAATCTACAAGCTGGTCTTTTATGGTGATTCCCAGATAAATTTGTGGACTTATTGAGGATTATGAGATGAGGAAAATATCAAATATTTGTTGATTAATTTTCACTTTCCTAAACTTTCAAAAGAAACTGAAAAATCTCCTGGTGATGGCAGAGGACTGTAATTAAAATCTGCAGGGCACTGCCTGCTAAGAAACCAAACAGACATCACGTCATCCCGTGGGAACTCCCGCTCCACTACCTTCCCCCTTGGCCCCTCTCCTCCCTCTCCTCTAAGCACTTCCTTCATTCTCCTCTTTACCAGACATCAAACCAGAGTCTCTCACTCCCCGTGGCGCCTTTCAAATAAGACAGTCGCTTTAAGAAGAGCCCATTACGACATCACGACAGAGGCAGCGGGAGGAAGTACCAAGGCGGCAGGAGTGCAGACACTACATTCTTGGTGATTAACTGTCACCCCCCCACAAAAACAAAGTGGATTCTATCTCAACTCCCCCCCGCACGCCCAGCCTTACGGCGTAGCTCCGTTTGTTTCACGGTGTGTGCCGTTTCTCGCCGTTCATTGGGAAATGATGCCAGGCAGACAGACGGCCATGACTGAGTCCCTCATGCCGCCGGCTGCGAGGCCTCGGCAGACAAAGGCGCTTTCAGACGAGGCCTCCGAGAAATGCAGCTGATTGTCAGCTCACCCCACCCCACCCCCCCGGCCTCAGACCACACGAACAAACGGGCCTATTGCTCCAGGAAGAACGTAGCTACTGTACCACCAAACAACTTTAACTCAATGGGCACAAAATTAAAGTATGAAAATGTTGCCGTTTTGGGTGAGGCAGCAATTATTTATGGCCTGTTCAGCATCATGTGCTATAAATCCGCACTACCCCCATTCATCCTGGGCAGGTCCTGGGGGGGCATTAAGTCTAATAATAATAATAATAATAATAATAATAAACAACCACTTTAAATAGATTTCAAATAACCATCTCCTATAGCAGACACGCCCACGTAGAGCTTTTGGCTATTTATCAGGTCTGCAGGGAACTCCATCAGCAAAATTAAGAGAAAGCACTTAACTTAATGATAACAGACAACAAAAAATGAAAACTCTTTGGGTGAGATGGATAACAAGTGAGTAACAAACACACTGCATTTCTAACAAACAAACTCTTACAGAAAGACATGGCAACCGAGCCGCTAGTCTCAGAAACATGAAAAGTATGTACTCTAACCTAAAAAAAGACAAAAATAGAAGTGCTTTTAGTGTACAGAAACACCGAGAGTCACATCAACAGACTGGCCACACTGATTCCTGCTCTACTTTCTGGAAATTTTCCCCAGGCTCCCAGACATGAGTTGGCATGGACGTCTAAGCTCCTGCAATATAAAAAGTGTAACCTGTGAGCAGAGGACGTATGCAAGCTCTTAGATACGAAGAGGGAAGATAATTATGTCTTGGTGTGGGTGAGATGAGATCAGACTTTGAGAGAGCGATAGGCTTTTAGCCAGGAGGGCTGTTAATATGTACACTAAACTGTCCAATAAACACTACTCAACAATGGAAGGGACATGAATCGGTAAGTGATGGAAGAAATATGAAAACAAGATGTGCATTACTGAGGGACACCAACAGAGAGGACAGCGCGGAGCTGAAGGATGCCGACGGAGAGGACAGCGCGGAGCTGAAGGATGCTGACGGAGAGGACAGCGCGGAGCTGTACAGCCTCAGCAATAAGTTCCTATTGACAGACACAGAGACACGGTCACACGTGTGCCTGCTGCATTTCCCTCCCCTCTCCCCTTCTCAGCCTCCTCCCGGTTCACCCCGGATGCAGACCGCACTCCTGTCGTCAAGGTGACCTTGGCTTCGGTCTCCCGGAAACACAGAGGCATCAGCCAGCCTACAATGAGGTTCGCTTTTATGGCAAAAATAAAACCCTGCATGACGTCTAAGTTGACGTTTAAGACACACGCTTAAGCGCACGCCTGCACGCGCTCCCACTCATGTCTGCCCGTGTGTCCTGGTCCCTGCAGAGTGCAGCAGAATGCGGCGGTGCTGTTCCTCACGACCGGCAGCTTGCCACAGAGGGAATGAGTCATGGACACAGTCAGTCAGAACACTGTGACATGCTCACATTTACCCAGCATGCACAGGGGCATGGACACAGAAACAGCTAAGTGCTGAAAGCGCGTGCTCAAATAAACACGGAAATAAACAATTCTGGAACCGTTCCAACGAGTCACCTGACTCCTCCCCTATTCCTACAAAGCCGATTAAATGATCTTTCGTTGGGCTCTGTTTCAAACGCCACCAGGAAAAAGTCATGCCCCCCCCCGATGCATCTTTCCTATAAACCTCACACCATGCAGCAGCAAGATGGTGCAATCGTCTCCCTCACAATGGTCAGCCCTGTGGCACGGACTTGGAGCGCGGGGCGAGCGACATTGCAGCTGACATTTTACTTTGATTATTTCCCCGGCCGTCAGAAGAGCGCAAGTTCTGAAAACAAATTTGCCCCTGCTTTCTGAGCAAGTGGGTTTTCACAGCAATAGCAAAAATACGAGTGCATGGGAAGGCTGACACGACGACGAATTCATGCATTAAGTGCCTCCAAGAGATCAAAGACATGAGCCACAGGTGCTAAAAGGTGGTCCAGAACGTCAGCATTCGGTAATCAGAGATCAGGGTCCATGTGCTGTTAAGTTTAGCAATTGGCTGATTCACTTATTACAACAGAGCAATTTTATTCAACTAAGGACAATAACAAGATGAAAATAAATAGGTAAAATGCTTCCTCTGACTGTTTGTTGAAGAATACATTAATTTACAAGGCAGGAAATCGTGCATCATTACGAGGGCTGAAACCAAGGTAGTAAGGTATGAAAACTGCAGGAGATCTCGTGTTAATATATCTGAATATCTGCATGAATGTACTGCCTGGCTTGGTACAGTGGAATGAACCGGTGTCACACCATCACAACTCCAGGACCAAGTCCAATGTCAACCCGAGTGGCTCTCTGTGGGCTCTGCCAGGAATCACACAAGTTTCTGCTGGGTTTCCTCCCACAGTCCGAAGAAAATCGTTTCAGGTGAATTTATGACTGCAAACTGGTCACAGCAGTGTGATCAAATGTGTGTAGTCTCCACACTGCTGTCAAACTAACTACACAAGCGAAAAGGGCAGGTGGGATATACAGTACAGCATGAGGTCTAACAATCATTGATCATAGTGACTGATGATGAATTTGACCACAACACGCCTTCCCTGGCACAATCAACTCTGACGCACTCCAGTTGTTCCAGTAGAACCTAAATTGATGACAACGTGAAACCCGTTGACAGCAAACCATGTGGGAGAATGAGAGAGATAGCTGTCCTACGGTAGGCTTGGAGTATTCAGACTGACAGGCCCACATCCCATTTTTTTTTGCCACACATACAGATATTGCATAGTGGCTCACTAAGTTCTATGTCAGGCATGCAAAGCAGCCATAGTTTAAAAATTAAAATAAAACACACACAACCTCCAAATCTCTGATGACTGCTCTGCATCTGGGGTCAGAACAAAACCTGCCTCACACAGCAGACAATGGGAGGAGTTCTGAGCCGATGAGGTACCCAGACCAAAGCCGTCTCCATTTCTGGTCTTCCCATTACAGTCAGACTGACTCTGTTCTCTTCTCGTGATGAGGAAAACCACCATGCTAGGAGAACCACTAGAACTCAGGAGCAACACACTTAAATATCCCACCTGCTCCTTACCTACCAAAACTAAACTTGTGACTGACACGTATGGAAGACGGCCTTAAGCTTTGGAGCACCATCTATCTCAGGGACTTCACTATGCTTGCCTTCCCCTGATCCACCACACAGCTGTGTGCTCCACGAGAAGGCAATACGATCCACTCGGGTTTGTAACAGCAAAGTGAAAGTCATTCATTGATCAATGATCCCTTAAAAATGGTAGGCGAAAGTTCAGTGGAGAAAAAATCTGCAAAACCGGATGATTAAAACCTCAACAAAAGCTTCGTTAGCTGTTTTGCCAAAACTAATCCTCATTAATTGCCCCATTATTGATTTCTCCCTAACAGCAACATTGGAACAAAAACGTACTCAAAAATTTCTCCGAAATCTCACCACATTTCCGCAGGGCATAGGGAAAAAAACCAAAGCCAAGAGGAACGCACTAGAATCACCATGACACCAACGGTTTAACATCTACAATTCGTTGACTAAATGTGGACGGAGTCTTTGGTTGACATATTACACTCGGTAATGTCTCACATGATCTCGTTTAAGGCAGAAATCAAAAGTACTCAGTAAAGTTGGAAAAGTACCAGTTTGGAGGTTTAAAACAAAACGAATTTCAAAAACATTACAGCGGTGATTTGGACTTCTAGCGGTGTCTCGGACAGATGTCCGGGTTCTTTAACCTATCAGGACAATTACGGGAAGACGTTTCCCGTGTTGAATCCATATTGACCATTAATTTATAGCAAATTGCCATTTCAATTAACTTCAACCATTGTCATGCAGCCATGGCCAACACTGATATGACAATGCTGCAATAGGTCAGTATTTCAACAAAAAAAAAAAAAAGATTTGTGTCAAAACAGAAAGGAACCAGCAAGATAGGCTTTTGGGAGAAATCATGTGATGAAGGAGGACCACGGAAAGATGTGAAAGTAGTTAATCAAAACAGAACCTTGCGGAGGGCTTAATCACCATGGCAACGCACAAGCAGCTAACTACTGCAAGGAAAGGTGCTGGATAACCTACAATCTGTAGGCACTGTCTACAAGCTCCTCTGGAAACTGTGGTCAGAATCAAATAACAGGCAATGCAGCAAGTTATTAGCATTACGGAATACAGGTCATGGTAGAATAACAGCAGTGTATAAATGTTTTCTGCATTACATCTGAGCAGTGCACTAAATATAAGTTTTACGTATAATAGACGTATACTTCTAATATGATGACATTATGTGTGTTGAATTGTGGTGTACTGATTTCATGCCTATAAGTATTACAACATTTGATAGCAAGACCCTTCAAGTATTCAGGTTATTTCATCAGTCAGGCAGTATGTCATCTCTCTGGATGCACTTAATAGACGTGACCACGGCTGAGTTCCACATGTAAACATGGAAGGTCGAATCCCAGCGTTCAAGGGACCGTCCTCCCTTCTCTAAGCCCACATCTGACAGGGCATCAGAAAACCCTATCATAGAGTGCTTAACCTTGAGCTATAAAATGACATGCACACCTCCATAAATATTAGCAGCGATCGAGGACGACGCAGATGATCAAGACGACAGCAGGAGACAGGGACATGCATGCCAGCGCTGCATCACCACTGCAGCAACCAGCAAGAAGCAGGACGGACAACAATGTGCACGGACACATTATAGCCATATGCACCACAGACGAAACATGCATGCATGCATTTGCAAATCTGTGTTGCGTGCTTAAAACCGCAGTCCTCACTCTACGCCATATTAGCAAGAAACACTGCATGCACACTGATCTTAGTCCTTGATGTGTCCTATATACATGAATAGCAACCAGAGGTGGTGCCTCACATCTTTCAGAATGCACATTCAGCCAGTGACCTGGAGAGCTGCTACAACAAGCCTTAGAAAGCAGTGCAGAGCTCTACCTGTCGTTTAGCGTTCCATGGCAAAGCTCTCCGTTCCAGCGTGTGCACCCATTGATCCTCGCAGCAGACGAGAACTCCGCGTGGGCGGCGCGCGGACGGGCGCGAGAGCGCCGCGAGCGCCGCGCGGATGACAGCAGACGCGCGACGACACGCGCCTTCCTCTTAAAGTGAGACTCTTATCCGCGAGACTCCTGGTCATTAAAATTTAACAAACATATCAGATGGTTAATCAAGTCAAAGAACGACTGTATTTTCATTGCAAATCTGAGCAGCTGCCGTATGTAGAACATTCTGGCCAGGGTAACGAAACGCAGTCGATTATCCGATAGTAATGAAAGTAATTGAAGCTGCCAGTCAAATATATGATTTGTGTGATGTTCTGTTTTTGTGTGTGTAAGTAACCTAACAGGATAGCAAAAATCGTCTTGGATACAGTCCATTTAACCACTTAGACGGTCACTTTTAAAAAATGTTTGACCATTCAACTATCTCTTATTCAGTACAAGGGCATGGGCCTTCAACCCCATCCCATGCATTACAAGAACACACTGGACAGAATACCAGTCCATGGCAAAGCAGGCACACTCACCTCCACAAGTGAGGTGACATCATTAAATGCCACAACTTCATCTCATTGTCTTAAAAGTCTTAAAGGAGGGAGTAGAAGTGATATTTGGCACGTTCATATTCCAGCTAGCAAATATGAATCCCCAGGATGTGCCCCAAACGTACATTGCAAAACTACACTACCAGTCAAAAGTTTTGGAACATGCAAAATTTTCTACACTTTCAATGTTACTCACACAATTTTCACAAAAAATTCCGGACACTCAATAGCGTGTATGTAAATGTTGTAATATGTCCTTGCAAACCACAAAGTTCAACTCCAGGCCAGAGTTAATCCTAATAAACGCAAAAAAACGTAATAAAGTGTAATAAACCATAATAACCATAAGCCATGCCCCAGGAGTGTTGGAATGAACTTACAGAGCAATATTTAATGTCCCTTGAAAGAATGCCTCGAATTTGCTCTGCTGTTGTAGCTGCTAGAGGAGGCTACTTTGATGAACCAGAGATATGACCAATTTTCTTGCTAATAAAGGTATTCGAAGAACGCTGAACATGAATGTCTTATTTTTTTAGCAATGAATATTGAGTATCTAGAATTTTTTTGTGAAAATTATGTGAGTAACATTGACAACATTCATGCCCAGGCTTCTGGCGTTTCAGCAGGAACTTTAACACTTGTAAACTCAACCCAGGTTAAGAAAGCAAATTTGTTTTTTCCATTGCAAGCATTGAAAATAAAATTAAAAACAAAGGTCATTGTGGAACTACAACAAATCGCTATAGCTTATAATATTTCACGGTAACTTCAGCTATTCAAATTCCTATTGAATAAATTCACGTAATCAGCAGTATAACAATACAATTAATTAATAATAATTAATAGTATTAATAATATTTTGAAGTTGCTTCCTGGCATGTGGTTAGTGTTTCAGTGTATCAGCAGAGGGCGGCAAACGCACATGTTATTTTTCGAAAGGGTTTTGGTTAAGTTATACTTGATGCGTATATACCAAGCTCTTCTTTTAATGTAGCTATATTTGTATTTAATTTTGTTCAGTTTGATTACCTTTCTCATTGGCTGACAGTCGGATATTTCTGGGTTTAAAATGGGTTTTAATCTGCATTGTGAAGAGTATCAAATTTAGTAGAAAGATCAGGGTTCACCACTAAGGCAGTTTACACAACTCAACGTGAGCTTCCCCCACAAAAGCCTGGGGGTTTAAACTTAATCCTTCTTCAGTAACATTTCCTAAACTCACCTCATATGCATGAAAATTACTGAGGCGGAGTAGAGTCCCTGATTCGAAACACCATTGAATGGGTGAGCGAAATGGGACAGATGGGCATTAATCGTGCTGCGCTTTAATGTTGCTTTCAACTATAAAGATTAAATACATTGTCAACAAACATAGCCCAGAGGATGTCAGTTACTTCTAATCCTTCTCACCCGATACTTCCATGTTTTCAAAGTTAAATATTTAAAGGCACACTTAAATGTGGTAAAAAAGCTGAATTATATTCACTGGGGTAGGAGGAATGAGAAATAGAGTGGCAAAATGATTATTAATTTGAAAAATTAGTAATTTAACAAACATAATATGAAAGAACTCTCAGAGGTTTGATAATTGCTCTTCTATGGCACCTATCATGTGCCTTCTGATGCCTGAGGCTCCACACCCCACTGTTAATTTCTCTTTCTCTCTCTTTATCCCCCTGCAATTACACCTAGAAAAAAAGTGTTTTCAAAGCTTTGTGTGAAATATACTTTTTTGACATGTCTGTGTTACTACACGTTCATTATTGGTATTTGCCTTCATTTTTAATATTCATTACAGCATATGGTAATATGTGATTAGGTTTATGAAACCTAGACAGTATGTTCATCAACCATTCTTACCCATGGGGCTGTTGCAAGGTGCGAACCACGGCTAACCAAAAGGAACCTGCAGGATTCTTGGAGAACAGGTGTCTCATTATATGTGGCGTAACGCTAACACACCATTCCACCGTAAGAACATCGTACCCACATGCAGCCAAACAGGCTGGTGATGTGGTCTGTGTATATGTGCATCATGGCTGTTGTGTGCATACTTAATATTCTTTTTAACGTGTACGTAAGTTAGGATATCTTGGTGTTTGTATGGTATGCGTTAGCAGAGTTCTGCCATAAGCATTTCACTGCAGAGTTAACCGTGTGTGAACTGTGCATCTGACAATGAGGACTTTGACTTCACGAGTGTGATGGTGTGGGGATGCTTCGCTGCTTCAGAGCCTGGGTGACATGCCGTTATTGACAGAACTTTGAATTCTGCTCTCTAACAGACAATCCTGAAGGAGAACATGAGGTCATCAGTACGTGATCTGAAGATCGAATTGAGTTATGCAGCAACTCCCCATCTGAATGTTTCAAAGCAAACAAAATTAGGCTTTTGGAGAGTTCTAGTCCCAGTCCTGACTTGCGTTATGACCTGTCCAGGGGCGAGAGCCGTAAAAATGGGAAAAGGGGTCAGTGGGACAACAGGGGAAAAAGAAAGCCAGGATCATACCCAAGATAATGTACCAATACCATGGTATGTTATTAACATGTCAACAATACAGTAAACAAAGGTCAGATAGATCTACTGACAAAAGAATATATACAGGCTAATACGAATGACCAATACAATGAAGGACTGAACCAAAACTCAAAGTCTAGCTGAAAGAAAACAAAGTAAAAAACAGAGGAGAGGAGTAACAGAATGCAAGCCAAAATAACAAACCATCCAACAAGCGATGCGCGAAGCTGCCGGAATTCTCTTCACGTGGCACATGTAACAAGTTAGCCAAACAAAAACAAGCCTCGCAGAGGGTCAGAAATGGATGATGGGAAACCGAGGAGCGGAGATTCTGGACTGGAACAGATCTGTGGAAATCACAAGACACACACACACACACACACACACACACACACACACACACACACACACACACGTGTCCTCATGGGACATAACACTTGAACTCCATTGAAATGCTGTGGCAGGACCTTAAGTTGGCAATTCATGTTCAGACACCCTGTAATGTGGCTGAAATAAAGCGGCTCAATGAAGAGTGGGTCGCAATTCCGCCACAGTGGTGCTAAAGGCTAGCTGGTGTAGCCATTGCAGCTGCCGCTAAAGGGCATAACCAGCTAAGTTTAGGGGGGCGATAACTTTTTCACGAGTGATATTGGCATTGGATAATCTTTTTCCTTCAATAGTATGAAATGATCATTTAAAAACGTTTGTGTTTCCTCACGTTGTACTAGAGGAAATGTTTTTCACAGCACTGCATGTAGCAGAAAATGTATTTATGAATATTTTAGCCGTCCCTTTTCCCCTTTTATAGCTAGTGGGAAACATTTCAGCAAAGACCTAGTTATTCTCATTCTTTGTCATTTGATTTGTGAAGGAACAGCTTGGAAAATAACAACCTAGACAAGATCACATTTACACAAGGCTATCTCTGTATATTTCTTCGGGGATTTGAGATCACTGTTTATTGACCATGTAGCGGGTAAAGAGTTTATGAGCTTACTGAAGAAAACGGGAGGGGGGGGCAACTAGTAGGAGTGGCAGTGCCAAACAGCTGGTCCTAGCCCCTGGGTCACCGGCAGTGGTGGTAAGAGGTACCAATTGTCCTCCAGCTTCTTTTGGCTTGGAAAACACGAACGTACGAACGTACGAAAGTGCGAACAGGTTGCCAAAAATTTGTTCTAATCCCCTTCCTGGCCTCAACATGGGTTTTGAGGCGGGGTGGTGGAGGTGATCCTGACCCTTCTGTGCAGTGTTTAGCAGCTGCCAGCTTTGTCTTATTGTCTTTCCTCATGGGGGGGATAATGCAGCTGTTGTCAGGCAGCATGGTGCCAGTCATGCCTTAGCGGGACTTTAACTTACTCTTCTGTGGCCACAGTGTTGCATATTTCTTAATGTTTTGACTTGATACCTTTTAAATGTTCCAATAAGTCTCCTTTTAAAGTGGTTGACTGGAAGAATGGCCACAGCCCTTTACAGCTGGAGCAGTGATGTCTATTGTTGTTTGAAGACCTGCTTTCATGTGTTATGCAGCACCACACAGACATTTTCTAGTGCTGGAAATCACCTCACAGTTGGAGTTTTCAAAGCCTGAGGTCATGCCGCTGTACTTCCCAGTTTTGCTTGTTCTCTCATCTCCCGTCCCTCTCTTACACACCGGCGTACTCAAAAGGAAAGCCCTTTGGTCTGGCACATTTGCACAGAGATGTCATCTTTTCAGAGTGGATGGAATCCTCTGTTGATTTTCACTCCCTTTGAAAGCAAGCGTGTTCTCTTCTGGGAAGTGGATGGTACCCCCACATTTAATGTTCCTTTTCCACTGCAGTGGGCTCGCACCTAACAGAGCTTACACACCGTGTGAGCGTAAACGCTCGCCTCTGGTATTGTGTATAGAGTATGCAAAATGTTAGTTGTACATAGCAATTAATTCATGATTCAAGAGACTGGAGATTTTTATTACTAACCCTTCCATGCAAGTACAGATGGAGGACATAGCATTTCCCTGAGACTCCTGGTACAAAACGAGAATTCGAATGATAACCTTAGCTAATGGATCCCCTAGATCAGGTTCCCTGTGGCCAGGGACCAAAGCGTTGGGTCAGCTAGTTCTGGGACAATTCTGGACAAAGATGATTAATGACGGTGATGGCTTTCAATGCATTTTTGCAGCTTGCTAAGCAAGTCACTCAGCGAAGCCCCAGTAATTTCATACCTGTAAATAATTAAATTTGCGCATATTTTGAGTTTTAACAACATCTCGAAAACTTAATTTCTTATATATCACTAAAAACAGAACAAGCAAAGACAGAAATGCTCTGTGGCAAATTTTCTGTTGATGAATGAGTTAAAACAAGTCAGAAACACTAATGATTTTAAGTTATGTCAAATGACTTACAATTACATGCAATACATTTGGATATTGTAATTACATACAAAAGCAACCAAATAAAGTAAATAAAATAAAATAAAGCCTGGGATTCCTGGAAGGGTCAGCACAAAACACATATCGCCTCTGAATAATTTATCAGGCGGTATTAGCAAATAAATCATTTTTGTGGTTGCGGTTTTTTGTGGCATGAACTAATTTGGTTGCATTAAAGAATCATCTGTGGTCAAGCACAGGTCATCAAGTACTTCCTGTGTCATGTTTACACACGGTACTTCCTGTGTCATGTCCAGGGAACTATTAATTTTTGTGGTCTTAGGCAACAACCTCATCTGCTTGTGGGTTAAAAAGGTACAGAAGCATTTGAGTCTCACATAAATACATAATTAATGTTTAATTCGCAAATGAACGATATTAATGCAATATTAATATAATTGTACAATTAAATTTCATTATCCATCTATTTTCTATGATCACTTATCCAGTATTGGGAGCCCGGAGCCTCTCCTAGGAAGGACAGAGCCTACAGTGGCTGGAATATCCTGACTGGGATGCTAATTCATCACCATAACACTATCTCTTGCAATCCCATACTCAGGGTAATCCAGTGATGTGCTCTCAGCTACCCAGAGGTTTCTGAACTGTGGGAGGGACGTGGAGTGTCTAAAACAAATCTGCAGAAACACAGAGAGAAGACGCACACTCCAGACGCACACACAGCATAGGAAAACAACACAAGCTAGGATCAAAGTATGTATTCCAGAGGGTTATTGGCGAGGGTTTGAGCAGAAACCATGATCCGAGGAGAAGAGAAAGGTCGGTGAGACGGAGCTGCTCTCAATGGCATCCAAATCCAAATTGTAACAAAAGGTTATAGTGCGGGAATAGTTTGAGAATTTAAAAAAGGCCGAGGAACAAAAACAGCGGTACAACCAAACCTAAAAAAAAACCAAACATCGAGAATTGAGAAATCAGGAGAAAAGGGGGTCATACACAACAACAGGAAAGAAACACTCTGCAAAGTGATAGCACCTCATAAAGCGAATACTACACAGCTGACCTTAAATAGCCCGTTGATGGGCTGCGGGTGTTTTAGAATTTGCGGGGGGCATAAAGAAAGCAAGCTGGGTGTGGCACCCTGGGGATATGAGGTCATAGGTGTAACCGCTAAAAACTGTGCTTTCCTGTGATTCTAAATCATTGCATAATTCACCCTGAATCTTCTTCTGGTTGTTTATATCTCTTTAATATTCTTCTCCTAGGAGCAGGTAGTAAAAACGTCCAGCTGGTAATGTATTAACTGCAGTTCAGCTTTACAGCTTAGGTTACCTGGAGACTGAGAACCGGAGAATCACCCTAAATCTTTAAGGAAATGACTTCATGGGTCGTATTCAGAGGACACAGCTGAACTATTGCCCCATTTGGCAATAGTGTCTGGTCCGAGAGCAGATGTGAGACCTGTAACCTTGAGATTGGAAGCTACAAGCATACTATTTGGTATTTTCATTACCCCAAAGCTTAGGTAGCCAAAGGTCACACAAAACAGCTATTGTAATATTTCAACGGTGGATACAATCACCAAATTACATACATTTGCTTTCATTTTTGAAATGTATTAAAGCAGCATTTTTTAATATTGAATCTAATTGGTGAAGTGCCTATCCTATTTTATCTTCATGGAATTTTTGTGCACATTCGTTTTGTATCAATGTTGATGAGAGTAGAGGAAGTCACATTTCAAACTAAGAAATAGAACTGTGCAGTCTCTTAAATGTGGTACTTTGTCAGAAAAAATAAGCACTGTTTCTATTATTGAGCAGTACTATAGAAGCACAATGAGAAACTGTAAGTCATCCAGCAGTTTGCATTCAAAGGAGGATTTGAAGGTCATTCCTGGTTTCCCCCAGAAGGTACACCAGGAGTCAGCAAGACCAAAATGGGTGCAAACCACTTTAATAATGAATAACATGAATCACTTTTACATGTTTGTGTTAGTATCTGAAGTTTTATTTTTGCTTGGGTGAAGTATAAAATGAAATGTATACTGGTGTTTCCATATTCTAACTGCTTATCCTGGTCTGGGTCACAGGGGGGCCTGAAGCCTATCCTAGGCAACATAGGGCACAAGGCTGGGGTACATCCTGGATGGGATGCCAGTCCATCACAGGGCACAAGGCTGGGGTACATCCTGGATG
>JAACJT020001784.1:0-13856 GCA_009936485.2 Gymnarchus niloticus | reverse complement strand
GGGGCGCGCGCCCCGGCGGGAGGGGGCGGGGAGGGGGGGGGGCGGGGGGGGGGGGGCGGGGGGGCGCTAGGGGCAAAGCAGCCCGTCCCACTAATGTTATTAACTACCGAGGTTCACCATTTAACACTAATCATGTCCCAGTCTTACGTACGTATTGGGCGGCGGCGGTGCGGCTCCCGTCCGTGTGTGTCAGACAGGGTGGTGAGATCCGCTCGGCGAGTGCATCCCTCTACTAGCACCTGAGTCTCCGGCGGAGCAGCCAATCACACGGCGGTACCCAAGCCCGCTTCTCTCATCCTGCAGGACGCGGCGGCGCCGTGCCGCAGAATGAATCCAGTGATGAAACGCTCATTCAGCTTACACCGCGGTTGGCCCATTATTCGCGTCATGCGTCACTCCATGTCCTTTCCTTTTGTGCTAGCTCGCCGGGCTCATGGATTAAGACAAAGTTGGCTTAATCGCTTACTTTTCTAATAGGTATAATAATAGGTCCGTTGTTAATGCTGAACAGTACTGGATTTTTTTTAAACTAAATTCCTCGGTGCCTAAATTAAGCACCTTATTATTATCCCCTAATGCATTTTCGGGAATATTTTATAAGGAATATAAAACGACCGTGTACAGTTACAGTAAATTACACACGCAGTACATTACTCCCATTAATTAATTTATAATTGATCGCTCCAATGCTCTTCCGGTCTGCCTATATTCTCTGGATTATGGGTAGCCTGCTTAGTGGTGTAGTGGTTAAAAAGCAGCCTGATGGTCGCTAGCTCAGTTCCCACCAGTGAGATTCCTAATGAAAACCTGTCCAATACACAGATGTACAACTTGAAAACTGAAAGTTGCCTTGGATATAAGAATCAGTCATGCTGTTAAGAGTCTTAGCAAATCTTTCCACTTCATACTTAGATCTGCCTCCCCCTCCATCTCAGCCTTGACAAGTTGACCAACCAAATTCTTGTCAATCACTTTCACTAACTGTTGAAACTCATCAAGCAGAAAGGAACAAACTTCCTATCCACAGGGGCAGGAAGAAGTATCTCAAACTTTTTTTGGTAGGGGTAGTGGTCTATACATTCAGAGGCCTAACAGATCACACACATCCATCTCTAGTACATATTTAAGTCACAACAAGGTCTCCTGAGGTGATTAAAGATGTTTATTGGGCATTAATTCATTTTAATGTGCTTTACCATTACTTGCCTGTTAAAAATAAAGGGGAGGGGGGCATTTACTGGCGAAAGGCAAAGGAACCAGCAAAATCCAACAATGCACATAGTTACCAGTGATTTGACAGTCCTGTTCATCTTCTTTTAAACCCAGCCTTGGTCCTCTTCCATTTTGGTTCCCAGAAAGCACTCCATGGGACAAAGCCAAAGTCATGATGTCTTGTCAGCTCTCCATTGTCTCTTTAACCCATCCCACTCACCCATACATCTGGGTCATGTGGTTCTGTACACCCTCTCACCTATACTCATCTTCTGCCAGTCAGGTTTTGGATTGGGTTGGATTAAAGCACCCAGGTGAGTGGGAATGGCCAAGGACAAGAGCATAACATGGAGCAGGTCAAGCAAGCTCCAAACAGAAACCAGAATGCTTACCTGGACATAGAACCAGGAGCTTAAGACACAGTAGGTCAACATGACCAAGCACATGACTAAACAATACAACCAAGGCCACAGTGAGCTTAAACAAGCTAACTGATTACTAGATCGACTGCAAATGTGAATGATTACTGAGTAAACCATCTGGAGGTGACTGTGGCCATGGAGGATGACCTGAAAATGCAATGCTGGCCATGTGAGAATCAGCAACTTTTCGCAAGGTGTATTTAAGAGTGCCGATCTAGAGAATGGGTCATGGAGGGAAAGTGTATGTGCACCCTGGTTGGGATACCAGTCTGATGCTGGACAAACACATCTCTTTCCCTGTGATTTTTAGGAAATAATACCTCTTCAATGGTCCGTTACATCCCAACAGAACTTGAACAAACATGAAAGCTGTATCAAAGAGGACATTACGCTCAAACAGCGATGCAGGGACCTGTGGTTACACCACAGACTGAATACTGTATGATGTGTTCTGTGTACATTCTAAGTGTAAAGCCTGTCCCCTCTATGGTGGAAAATTGAAGATGAATTATTTTAGCTTATCAGACATGTTTGTCCCAAGGAACATACGAGTGAGGAAAGCTTGAGGTCAGGGAGTAGGGTTCAAAGGCGATATGATTACTCTGGCAGGCACAAACTTTGACCTTTCCATATATTGGCACAGACCCCTAACCCACTATGCTACACATCACCTAGTGAAGTTCAGTGTCTTAGGTGGTGTACTTTCTACGGTGGCGTTATTTTGCAGAGAGGGGTCAACTTTTTCCCACTTGAGACTGCTCACTGCACACAAATTTAAGGACAGACATTTTTGAATGAGGTGAACCTCCTGATGTTCAGATCTCACATGAGCTTCAAGCCTGTGTTCAGATCTGGTGATACCATCTCAGACATTACCAGATTGTGTTTAAGGACTCATAGGTTATGGGTAAATTTTTTCAGCTGTTTTTTACATGATCTGGGTTCCCATCAAAGGGATGTGTTGCCTGGCATAGGCTCCAGGCCTCCCTGCCCCCATCCCTGTGTTTTTCCTAACACACTCCAACATACAACAATATGTCAAATTCTGTCAGCTATTAAAGGCGTGACACTTTCATCCCACTTCCTGGCTGCCAGGGGGACTTTAACAGCCAGTGGGTTGACGGTCCTCAGGATAGCTGCAGTATTTTACTGCTGGGAAACTGCAGGCTAAGGCTTCTTAAATTATGAGAGAGCATTTTTATGGTGTTGGTTGACTTGTAAATCAAAATGGCTTTTTTTCCCACCCCACATGTCTGGAAGGTACCACGGGCAGGCTTGATCTGAGGTGGATGGATCCATGAATCCAAATGTGATGTCATGGGTGACCCCTGAAATCAAGAAGATCTTACAGAGACCAACATGGACAATTGGCTCGCAGATGTACCTGGCTACAACATACGCCTTACATCCATAACAGCCTACTTACTTTCATTATGTTGTATAATGCTAGCATGCCCAAGGCGGTGGAGGGCCAGTTGACCTTGAACCCCCACAGGTTTTTCTGTGCTTTGCTGAGGACTTTTTGGCTCCTCTCTTCCACTGTATTCTGGCTTTTCTCCTTTTCTCTTGAAAGTAACAGTGAGTCAGCACACTCTCCTGATAAATGCCTTTGGCCAGCTCTGTTGTGAAAGGCGCTATAAAAATATAAATTGAACTGAAAAAGCTGTCTTTCCATTTTATTTAAAAACACCTCTGTTCTCTTTCTGGACTGAGATCTGTTTGCACGCCTGCCCTAAACAATAAATGCAGTATTAGAAGATATCTGGCTCTAATGTTGTTTACTTTTTGCTCCTAGAAAGTAAGTCCAGTATGTTTTCTTGACATCAACATATCAGTTCTGCCAATAACGGGCTGGGCTTTAAATATTGGGAGGGATTCTAGCAAATGTGTGGCGGGACTCTCAGCAAATCATGTGGTCATTGTGGAGATTTGGGGCGGTACAGTACCTCAGCATGTGGGAACATTGCCTCAGAGGTCCAGGATGGATAGAGAGAAACCACATTCAGCTTTGTTTGAACAGTTTGCATGTTCTCTCGGTTTGGGTAAATCACTCTTTGTGTAGGAATACCATGAGACAGACCATGGTCTCATTCGGGGTTTTCTCTGTTTTATTCTATTTCCCTTGATGGGCTTTAGATGAGCGCACTCCTAAATTGATAGCTGATTGCATATATGAGAACAAACCTGGCAGTTTATAACTAGTTATACTTCCTGACATCTTTGAAAGAAGTTTGATCGGTTCTTAACTAAACAGGATTGCACTGTAAAAATACTGGCTCTTCTTATGTTTAACAGCAAAGCTATTCCATTTTTAAGCAGAGACCAAGGCACCTGCATTCTGCAGGTCTGACACAGTTTAAAGAACGTTGACAAAGTCACATCTGCTTGTCTCAGCATTTTTGCCCCTAACAGCTTTCAAACCAAAAAAAAAAAAGGAACACGCCCAGCTGAACTGCTGCACCAGCCTCTCCACTTTATAAGAACCATGTGATCTAATCATACATACACATTCTACATGTCTAACTAGAAACAGCATGAAAGTCTCAGGATCCCTGCCAGAGAAAAACATTTCAATGGCTGCTGATCTTACCAATGCAGCCTCTCATCGTGAGTAGGTGGTGGAGTAGAGAGCTGGGAGTTGAAGTCACACAGGCTTCGGTGAATTGGCCCTTCGTCGCTACATCATTAAATGGAGTGAGACACTAAAAGTGAAATATGGTGACACAGCTGAGCTTATTAGCTGGGAGGTATCGCTCAAGGGTGGCCCGGCTTATTCTGCATGTTGGAGCTCCTTTGTTAAAAAAAGCACAAAGATATGAGCAGCTTCCCTCCTCGGTCTGTGTCTTGAAGCTTCAGTTAGCTGAAGCTGACGCGGTTGGTGCTTGCAGCTCTACCAGTGCTAATCCTGGATCTACAGGTGGGTTGAGAAGGGCCCACAGTAATCGTTTCTCCACCTGGTGCTGTCTTCTCACTGCTCAGACACCCTGAATCTCAGTGCTTCTGCCATCACAGTTTGTCGTGTTTCTCTTGTTGATGATTCTGAAATCTACAGGCCATCGATTCATCTTCCATGACCCCTTGTTCAGTACAGGGTCTCAGAGAGTTTTGGGGCCCGTCCCAGACAGTAAGGATATGAGACAGGGGGCAAGCATGGAGGAGATGCCAGTCCGTCACAAAGCACACACTCTGGGCAACCAACACACGAACTAGGGTAGAACACACAAACCTCACAGACCGAGTCGCGACCCGGGAGGAGTGAGGCTGCAACGTCACTCACTGAGATAGCAGGCCACTTTGTTCAACCTGGAGTCTTCAGAAACAGTCTGGGATTCCTAACTTGGTCCGGTTAACTGACAGGCATCCCACAATGCAAAAAATTCAAGGCTCATCCCAAATCTCCCATTCTATTTATGAGAAACCAGAAAACGGACCTCTCAAGCCTCCAGTTTGTTGTCATCCTGTTGTATGACAAAATGAACATCCATCCACCTTTCAACCTCTGATCCTGGTTGTGGTTATGGGGTGCATATCCAAACTAACACAGGGTACAAGGAGGAACAAGGGTAATACATCCGACTCACATTTATATCAATACACTGTATAAGGCTACCATCGAAACTCTATCATCTTTACAGTAGACATATCACATCCTCTCTGGCCAGTCATCTCAACTTCTTCCCTATGAAAGAGAGGTCTCAATGTCTCCAAACCATCCCGGTCCCTGTGACCACATCAAGTCCCCTAATCTAGTCTAATGAACCTCCTGTATCCCCTCAAAAGCCTTCTGCTCTCTCTGACGTCCATGAATTTGCACACGGTGGGCTTTATGCATACTTGCTTTGACTGATGCCTGTGTACAAAAAATAATTTATCATTTTTACACATTTATATTCAGACATCGATTCACAGGTAAATGACTGTAGTATCTATGGAGTACTATAGCCAGCCTTTTCCTGGAACACTGACAGTCAGCTTTCAGTCTACAGAGACACGGAACCACAACAAAGACTTCAGTAATGTTTTACAGGCAAGGCATCCCACTAGATAACTTCTAAAGGGCTGATTTCTGTGGCTGACTTTGGTGTTTCACCAATCATCGGTGATCATGAGGATTATATTTTAATACGAGCTCTAGATTGTCCTCCCTTCAGAACCTGCACCTGATTCAGGTTCTGGTGCCAAGTCTCCAGATAAATCATGATTATTTTTACATCTGCTCTGAACCAAAGCTAGATCCAAGGTGCCCATAGCTTAGTTTGGTAGCTGGAACAATGCCACACGGCGATTAAAGCTGGAAAAAAATTTTCTTCTGCTTATACAAACATATCAACGCTCGGCTTATTTTTGAAGGCAGCTAAGTAATTATTACCTGCCTCTCTCATGATCACATATGGGGAGGAGGTTTCCAGGGATTCGAAGTGACAGCTGCTAATGTCTGAATCAGACCGGTTTGGATCTGATGTCACATTTATCAGTATGCATGCATTTTAAATGACCTTTAAAAACAGCTGACAAAATCTTAATGATTAATCAAGGTCATTACTGTGCTGCTGCCAAAAATTATATGCAACAGAGAGAGCTGATTTTGGCACACAGTGAGCGGTGTCTCATTTGTCAGATTCATATGGATTTTATTTTATTGGAGGCATATAAAATTGTTCACATTTAACTTCCCCGCATAATTCCTTAATACCTTAACACCTCCAGGCCCAGAGGAGGTTTGATGACTATGATCACAAGGAGGTCAGGGTTCAGATACCCATTGCCTCTGCTTCCCTAAACCACCCTGGCTCCCACCTTGGCAGAGTTATCAGCTCAAATGGCAGAGTTCATGGAGTGGCAGGGCCTTTGGTTTCACTGTTTATTTCTTGTTAAATCAAGTCTTTTTATAAATGGAATATTCTCTTGGGGAGGTGTTGCAGGAAGATGGACCACCGAGACCCATACACTATGCTATTTGGTCCCCATGTGAAGTTGGTGTCTGCATTCTTGGCCCAAATTGAAAGCGTTTTGGGGTGGGCATTGGCCTCTGACAAGAGTGTGTTTTGGAAGCACTCGTGTTTCCTATTTTCATGGATAGGATGTTATGAAGGGGGTCTGCTCCAGGGGGCCTGGAGGTGACATCTTTTCTATTTGCAGATGATGTTGAACTCATCTGATTAAAACCCATCATACATACCTGAGGTTTTGATGCCATGTGTGAAGTAGAAGGTATAAGAATCACCACCTCCTAATGCAAGGCCGTAGTACTCCCTCAAAAAAGTGTTGATTGCCCTGTCAGATGAGGCAGGAGACTCTGCCCTTAGTGTAGGAGCTTAAGTACCTTGAGATCTTGTTTACCAGTGACAGTAAGAGGGAACTCGAGATCGACAGGTGGATCAGTTTGGTGTCTGCAGTTTTGTGGGGGCCCAAGAGGTCCGAGACGGTGAAGCAGGAGTGATCTCCAGAAGGAGCTAGAGTCTGTGATCATGGAAAGAAACATCTGGCATTACCTGCTCGGCATGCTGCCAACAGAACCCTCACCAGAAGAAGTGGTCGGAAGATGATGATGATGGTGGTGTTGTCCAAGCAAAAATGATTAAACCATTGCGCCATAATTACATTCTGTTTTCATCCTCATACTGATTGCTTGTTTTAATATATTTTAACTGTCAATGCTTGACTATGCTCTTCATGAAATCCAAACTTGCTCTGCTTTTCATTATTCAAATCACAGAAGATCCCAGAAGAATGTCCAAAGAATTACAGGCCTCTCTAGCTTCAGATAAGGTCAGTCTTCATGACTCCATTCCAATATGAAAGAGTCTGAGCAGGACTGGGATTCATGGGTGAGGAGCAAGGCAGAGACACCACTGCTATCCAAGAGGAACATCAGCGCTCATCTCGAATTAGCGAAAAAACCTTGGAATGATCCCAAGCCTTTTGGAATGAAGTTCTATGGACAGATGAGTCAAAAGTAGAACTCTTTGAGTGAAACAGAACCCACTGTGTTTGGCATAAGGCAAATACAGCAGTAACTTACAGTAAGGACATTATACCTGAAATCAAACATGGAGGTGGTAGTCCGATGCTCTGCTGCCTCTGGACCTCGACCTGGAAGACTTGTAAATTTTGAAGAAACCATGAGTTCTGCTGTTAAATAGAACATTGTTAAGGAGGAAGTCCAACCATTTGTCCATAACCTGAAGCTGAAGCAACCGGACAATGATCCAAGACACAAAAGCAGGGCTACGGCCAGATGGTCAGAAGGAACAAAATTAAAGGTTTTGAATGGCCTACTCAAAGTCCTGCCTTGAACCCAATAGAGATGCTGAGGCAGAACTGAAAATGAGCAGGTCATGCTCGAAAACCAACCAAAGTGTAAATTAAAGCGAGTAAAAATTAAATTAAAACAGCTAAGAAGAGTGTGCTAAAATTCCTCAACAGTAATGTCAATGACTGAAATCAAATTATAGAAAGCATTTACTTGTGATTATTGTCGCTAAAGGGGCGGTGATCAAATGCTGAAACTACTGGGGCAATTAATTTTCCACACGGGTGATGAGGTGTTGGATGACTTCATTGATTAAAAAAAAAGTGATAATTTAAAAACTGAATTGTGTGATCACTCAGGTTCCCTAAGGCCAGTTATGAAATATGCATCCTTTTATAAAATGATACACTATGAAATGGCACTGCTATATCAGATTATGACCAGTGCAGTAGAGAGTACTGCTCATGTATATGAAGCGTATATCTGAAACTTGTCCAGTGCAAATTTTATCACGTACTAAGCAGAAAGTTTAGTTGGTATTTTGGGTTTTCTGCTGCCGTGCTTTAGCATTGCAGCTGCTTGCAGGCATTTCTTGATTGGTTGACTCTGAACCCAAAGCGACCAATCCAAACCCATTCTTGCATATAGTAGTCTATTTATACCCAAAAAGACCTAAAGTGAAGACGAGTCAAGCTCCCAACATTTTAATCTATAAAAGTAAGGCTCATCGTTCACTGAACATTTGTGGTGTACGTTTCAATTTCACCATGAGGAACTGTTGCATTCTGGGTAAAAACGACAGGCTGCTGTTGCAGCCACACATGGCAATATAGGCTCTGCCAGAATTGGTAGCCCTGAAGACCGACAGGGCCGTTGCAGAACACCTCAAGAACTGCAGAGCAGCTGCTTACAGTCCTGCCATCCGGAGGACGGATGTGTGCTCATCATTCATTGCCTCTTCACCCAGGATGCCAGTTTGCACCACTCCAGGGCTGGTGAAATTCTGCCTACAGAGACTCAACCTTTTACACCAGGCTCTTTTCCCTACATGCACACATGCCGTCCAGAGCACCCCCTGTCTGCTGCTCTTTACAGGATGCCAGGCTGACCCATACTAAAGGAAAATTCACAGAAACCTTAAGGTCCTTAACCGCATGCTTTTGGATTGCAAGCACGTAAACACAGGGGGAACATGCAGCCGTAAGGGTGATTCAAGGAAGCAGGAATGAAGCTGCGAGGCTAGAGTGATGCAAGAGAAAATAAAATGGAAAAAACACTCCTGAATATGTACGTTATACTTATGCACCTCTGTGTAATGTTAGCATAATGCACCCCATGGATAACTGTCAGTTATCGTTATCGTGAACTCGTCCTTCAAAACTGATTCATCTCAGTTTCATAATGATTGTTCTTTCCAAAATTTCTATTGCAGGACATAATCAATGTTTTTGGGGAGTTTTCATAACACCTCTGTGAGCCTTCTCCATATGAAAAACATAATGTTAACGTAGGGTCACTACTTTTGTTTTGTAAACACCAAACGTTTTTAAATGTATAACAATGGTCAGACTGCAGCAACCGCTGCCTCATTAATTACACAAATGCAGTGGTTAATTCGGAGTACATGATAGACGGGAAACGCGCCTTAAAACACAACATTGTGTTTAAATGGCCCAAGAGGTAGAAACTGACCTGGGCCGAGACATTTTGTCATTGCTTTCATGCAGCGAAGGCCATTTAAAATGAGTAGCTTGAGAGGTTAAATGAAGGTGGGCAGCACAAGGTGGGAAGACTGGAAAGTCAATTTGTGAAATTGGTAGTAGGCGGAGAACCTGATAATTGACGAGGTGAGTATAAATCCAGCTACAAGCCATTGCCTGCTATGATAGTGTTTGTTGTTTATGAGGGCATGATGGGGGTGCCTGCTTTTGGTATATTCATTATTAGTCTGTGTTTGTAATGGGCTTACCGTTACTCAGAAACAGATGCCCTCTAGCCTTCCTAGTATGTTACTGAATCAGGCCCCACTGGCATGCCCTGAAGCTCAAGGCTTCCAAAGATGGTAATTTTCTCCAGGTTTCCCAGTGTAGCTGAGTTCTTAGGGATGGCCTGTTGGTACAGTGCATGATTCCCAGAGGTGGCCTGTCTTGGAGGCTCCAGGAGCAGTGGGTGGCTCCCAGAGTTGGTCTGCCTTGGAGGCCCCAGGAGTAGTGGATGGCTTCCAAGAGTTTCCTGGCCTACAGGCCCTAGGGAGGCAGCCTCAACATAAAGGTTCACAGTCTGATACACAGCAGTGCCTCACACCTGCGTGTGAGGGTTAAATGTGGGGAGAACTCCATCCTTGTGGAAGTGCAGAGGGACCTGTTTGGTACTGGCCAACTGATCCAGCCCTCTGATGTGACCTTGGGAGGCTGCCCTCCAACTGGCATCGATATCTCTGGCCAAATGCTTCAGTTTGAGTCTGCACTCCAGGACTGTGGGAGTATACAGAGGGTATGAGAACTACTATTGTATTGGTGATAAAGTTGTTGCCATTTACTTAAGTGTCTTGCAGATGACTGATGCACTCATCGATACCTTCAGATTGTCCCGGGCTGGTAGACCGCATGGTGCACTGATCAGCCTACAGTGCTGTTACTCAAGGTGAATTTCCCTAGATCTCATCTACAAGCTGAGAAACCTTTTGAAATCTGTTCTCTATTGTAGCTCTTTCCTGATCTTGTGCTGGTGCAGTTACTATGACTTCTATGCACTGCAAATGGCTGTTTTGAGCAGTCTTGTCCATGATCAGTTGCTGCTGCTTGCTTCCTACAGCTACAGGCTGCACAATGTTAGCAGCAATGCCCTGATGCCAACTTGGATGCCCTACTCCACTACAAAGTCTGCTGAGGAACGCCTAGTGTTCACAGTGAGGCTCATGACTGGTATGGAAGATGGCCACTGTTTTCTGGTTCTAGTGGCATCAATGCTGATTTCTACATCTGCTTGTAGATGATGAAGCTAGAGAGGCAATCAAATATACTTCCTGGGTGACCTCTTGAACATTGAGGTGTCTGTCCTTGGAATGGCTGATGATGCACCACGTGTATTTGTGGACAGCTGTGTGGCCACTGCACTCCCTGACATCTTCTGTCCCCAGATATGCATTTGTGGCAAACCATGGGTAAGTAATGAATGTCTTGACTACAGTTTGCCTGAAGTTTCAAACTGCCTGTCTCACTTGCAGGTGCCTGACTGATGGCAAGCTGACCCATTCTTGATCAAAATTCCTGCCCAGAAAGGAAGATAAGCTACAGATGCAACTGGATTCATTCAGATTTTTCCAAGAGCCCAGGAGCTTGGTGTGTACTTCAGCCAGTTATCTGGCTCTAATTGTCTGAATGCTAAGATTTGCTCTGACCTTCTACAGCTACCTCACATGCAATCTGAAAGCAACTCTGGCTGCCCAGGGTACAGATCCCCAGCACAAGGCTTGTTCATTCTGACTCAAATGGGTGAGCATAAATTTCAATAGGATATGAGCTTAGTTAAGGACTACTGTGTGACAAGCCATCCTTCAGGTGGATGGCTGCAGATGGGAATAACCTGGTGTGTAGATGCTGTGACATGAACTGCTCAGTTGGCTATGGAAGCACTCAGCCTGGTATGTATTCCTCTTGCTGAATCTGGGTTGGTGGAATTTCACTTAAATTAAACCTTCCCTCCCAGGTCTTGCTGCCAGAGTTGTTCTGGGCCCCATATCTTTCCAAGGAATGCCACTGGCATTCAGAAGTTAACTGCAGCACTCAAGACTTAAATGGCAAGTTTCTTGGATTAGGAGCACCTATCAGGGCAGAAGCAATGGCTTAAGCTGTGCTCATGGGTGCTGGCTAGCTTTGAATGATGCCATGGTTCCACCAAGATGGCAGGCACTTCTAATAAAATGGTCAACAGTGGTTATTGACTTTCTCGCGAGTAACTTTACAAGCTCAGTAACCCTTTCAAGCAAAGGCTGACTTTCTACTAGTGTGAAATGCTCCATAGTGCTTGTTATACAATAACACTCACTACATGTACACAATGCAGATGTACTAGTTTAACAGCTAGCTTAGCAGCTCATATCTTTCTCTAGATCCTAATCTTGATAGACCAGGTACTGCTTGTCCCATGATCATTAGGTACTCTTGAGCTAATAACTCAACATGAGGTTCTAGTTCAACTGACCTTTCAAAAATGCAATCTCCTCTGGCCTTAGTGAATGTTATAGGCTAATCAAGGGAAAACCAGCTTGCACTTGATCAGATGTCATGTTGGGTTTGGCACAAGGCTGGCATAAAAGAAATTAACTTCCTGCTCCCTCATGCAAGATGCCTCAAAGGCTGAGTAGGGCTGCATTACCATTGGGGACAACTTACTACTGGAGACCTAAAATGGAAAGGCCAAATGCCACTCCCTGTTAAGTCTCAGGACACTAACTCTACAGTCAGTGCACAAGCGGCAACAGCTCTGATCCAAGTGTGCTGCATTACAATTGTAGTCAACCTGACCTTAATTTATAGCTCTGAAGCAATCTACTTCAACGTCAACCCCTTTTTGTAACAATGGCCTGTAAATGTCACACCAACTGGTGTCCTTCCTTCTATTTCTATATTGGTCAGTCAGGACTTAAATGCTACATATTTTGCCAATGGTTCATTAAGCTCAATGTTTAAGACCTTTTGACCTTTCATACATCATCAGTGGGTAGCACTAACATGTTTACATTAATTAATAAATGTCCAGAAAGTGACATGAAATGCATTAAAAACAATTTGTTTTGCCTTGAAACCACCACATCATATTGAACAAGGGAAACAAACCTTCAAACATGGCGGCGAGGAGTTGGTTTGTGTAAACACACAGCACAGAGGTCCAGTCCTGTTAAGCCAAGTCTTGGCTACCTACTTCCTGAGGCTTTCGATAAGGTTTTTCTTCCAAGATCCTAACATTTTTATAGGTAGGGAACCCAGTATATCGGTAAGGTGCTTAATCATCTGCACAGTACAATGAAATCCTTGTGAGAAAGTAACCTTGGTTAATCCAACTCCAGTTGTTAACAGAACATGTACTAAGAAACTGTAAAATATGAGAATCAAATGACAAACTTTATACTTAGAGAGAGATAAATACATAAATTATGTGAGAAAATTATAAGTTGGAAATAGTGAAGAGTGGAATGGCAAGAGCCCAAGAGGAAATGAAAGAGAATGTGAAAGGAGCTAGTTTAGCTACTCTTTTCCACGTATTGACTGGACTACATGTTCTTCTTCACATCACCTTTTATGGTAACATTTCCTGACCATTTCAGCTGGATAGTCCACATCCACCTCTGACCTCAGTCTTTTCTTGGAGCCTCTACTGGCCCAGTGGCCAGGATGAGTCTGTCTTTGGTCTCACCTGGCCCTAAATCAGCCCATCTATGCTCCATCTCTAACAGGCATTGAGTATCTTTTCACCTTAAAATAACCGGATCACTCTGGCAAACTGGTTAAAACATTGTAAATAGTAGGGTGCAAGTTAGGCGTCCGAGACAGAAATTGCTGACACGCCCCCAGAATGCCATCTAATTTCCTTTAATAATTGTGAATGAGGGGTTCTACGGATGGAAGCAGAGCCAGGCTGTAACCCAGAGTACAGCCCAGAACGCCTTCGCCCTCTAATGATCTCCATCTGCGTTGTCTCCCCGCTGCAGTTCCCACACAAACCACCCCATGTAAAACAACCCTTCTAAACGGCCAGCGCTATCAAGGCTCAGAATGAGGCCCGAAATGTCATCCCCCTGAGGCCCCACCCTCAACCACGGCTTTCCTACCCACGCTCTGGATGGCCAGCACCCCCCCCCCCCCCCCCCCCCCCCCCCCCCCCCCCCCCCCCCCCCCCCCTCCCCCGCCGGGTGTGGGGTGGGGGGGGGGCGGCCCCGCCGCGCGCTCGGGGGGGGCGCCCCCAACACC